>JARJDW010023541.1:0-34521 GCA_030264715.1 Adinopsis sp. GC000173 | reverse complement strand
TTGAGCTTAAATTTTGACAAGCCACCTTTAAAAAGTTATATTTACTAAAAATAATATGCATTTGTAATTAACAATCCCCCTTCTATGCTAGGCCCGGGACTTATTGAACGATGTGTTATGTACGGACAATCGTTGTATTATACTTTAACAACCATTACCTCATTCGTTCCATATTCTCTCGCTGAGAGTTGTTTAATTAGGACGATGTTTAGATTTTAGTTTTGCCAAAACCAAAAAATATTTAACGTTTATGTTGATTTTAATACTTTTTATTTATAACAACAATAAAGTTTTAATTAGAACTGTGTAGAAGCAAAATCGTGTACTTTCGATACAAATCCAGCAAAGCAAAACCTTGTAAATCGAGGGATCAGTGTTTACAGTGGAACTTAACAAGAGAAGTAACACAAAACAAGCATTCTATTGTACATATTATAAAAAATTTCAACTCACATTAATGTACTAATATGAATGAACACTATGTTTCGATAGTTTGTATCGCAATTTTGTGGCCTGAACATCATATACATTTAATTGTTACAACTCGACAATAAATTTATCAAATTGGTTGTTTTAATACTCTTCAATCGTTGAATATTTTATAAAATGTTACTTCATTATTTATTTAATTTATTACATGACTAGCTTCGTTTTTATCAAGTCATCTTCAGCGTGTTTAGATTTAGATGTAGTTGTGTATTTTATTAAAATCATTTTTATTTATTTCATATCCGGCAAAGTAAAACCTTGTAAATCGAGGAATCAGTGTTTGCAGTGGAACTTAATAAAACAAACATTCTGTTGTACATTTCATAAAAAATTTCAACACGCTTTAAAGTGCTAATATGTATGAACAGCATTTTTCGATAGTTTGTATCGCAGTTTTGTGGCCTGAACATCATATACATTAATAATGCATCATTTTAATTGTTGCAACTCGACAGGGTAATCAATAAATTTATCAAATTGGTTCTTTTAATACTCTTCAATCACTTTTATAAAATGTTTCTTCATTATATATTTAATTTATTACATGACTAGCTTCGCTTCTTTATCAAGTCATCTTCAGCGTGTTTCTAACCTTTAATCATTCGATTTAGATGTTGTTGTGTATTTTATTAAAATCACTTTTATTTATTTTATATCATAAATTTCTTTCACCGTGCCCACCTTAAAGTAATGTGAAAAAAACCAATAAGATAAATTAGCAGTCAGGCACGCACCTAGAGGGTAGGCTCGCGGGATTAAACCCCCCTAAAACTGATGTAAAAATCCAAGACCAACGTCGGTGGGTTGATAAGTTTCCGATATTCTAGAGCTTTTTTTCTATTTTTTAGCGCTTTTTTAATTGTTTGATGACCTTTTAGCGCCTTTTATTGCAAAATGTGGTAAAAATAGCGAAAACAATAGTAAAAACACAAAAAAGTTATTATAAAGCACAAAAAGTTGTAAAAAAACACAAAAAAACACGAAATGTAGCAAAAGAGTACAAAAAGTTTATTTAGAAAACAGCAAAAAACACGAAAAAGTTGAGAAAGTCGGAAACTTGGCAGGCCACCCATGCATCTATATTTATTTTCTTTACCATCCATGGTATGTAGTATATTAGATAATTGAGCCACCCCCAAGTCAAATTTCTGGATGCACGCCTGTTAGCAGTACACTGTAAGAAAAACTGTATTTTAACAAATTGTAATAAAAAAGTATTACACCCTCATTCGTATTTTAAAAATATATTTATTAAAGATTCTATACGTACGGCAGCTATGACCCCTATGAATCATTATAATTAATTAAATCCATGTTCAAATTTTTTTAATTGTGGTACAGACAGATCATAAGGGTTTACATCGGTTCTTATATAGGAAAATGTGATCCTCGGGACGAGAAAGCCACAAAACGACAAGTTTCTCGAACGAATTATTATGAGGTTCCACATTTAGTTTTTAAGGCAAGTGTTTGGAGACCTTAAAACTTGAATGCAGCTCGAATATTACATTATAAACATTTCAGTTTGAAGTAAGTAAAACTTTTATAAGGATTCTGTACACTGCAACAAACTGACGATTTAGAAGCAATATCGATTCTCTTATCATTAACAAATGTATTTAAAGTGGCCAGATGTGACAACATTCTAAGCAATATAAGTTTATTGATGTAACATTGTTCTTTCTAAAATAAGTCAAATACTTATTATATAATTTATCTCATCATAAATTTAGCTTATTTTGTTTGATTGTTTCATAACGCAAAGACTGTTAAATCACGTTTTCAATTTACTTTCGTATAACTTGCCAAAAACGCATCCTTCATCTGTAATTAACCCCTTTGTTATGTTAATATTTATGGTGCATTGTTAAAATAACATAATAATCTTAGAGTCCTTAAATCCATTTAAATATTTGTTTAGCGAGAGAATGAAAGTTAATAAATTATGATATGCACGAGGATTAATTATTGGAATAATCTTTTTAGCTATTTATGATTCATTGTTAACAAATTATTAACACATGTAGCTAAAATGTGTTGCTAAGTCACAAAGAATGGATAAATATTTTTAAATTCAAACAATTAACAATTGATTTATTGTTTGGGAATGCAAAAAATGCTTTGAGTGTCGATAATTTATCGCAATAAAAAATTCAAACAATTAACAATTAAATTTGATTTGTTTGCTTTAGATCGAAATTTCTATAGATTTGAAAATCATTATAAACCGCTCATTTTTTTCGGGGAGCATTTTAATGAAAAGGCAATAAAAAGGTGTTAATATTATTTATCGTTTCCATTCATTCGTTGAAATTTTAACAAGCAAGCGGCGAAAAAAAAAACAATAAATAATTTCTACGATCTAATCAAAAGTTATATTACGTAATTTATTGGTTTTTAATCGAATTACATTACGTGCTGTCATATATGCTTGCACAATAATAATTTTCAAAATGCCAACGTCAATTCATTTGATGCCTTAAATAAATCAAGTGATGAAATTGAAATTTTTAAATGCCTTCAAGGTAAAAAATAATGCGCGCGTCGATTTTTTTTTATAATAAATCGCTGAAATTTCAAGCGTGATTTAATCAGAAAAGTGATGAGGGAAATCGATCCGGCAGCATTTTCATGTAAACGAATAAAATATTGTTATACACAACAAACTGAATTAATTAACATATTTGTTTGTTGTTGCTGGTATGTATTTATTAATTAGCCAATCCAGAAACAATAAGATGAATAGCGCTTAAAAAGTTTACATGAATGCGATTTTAATTTAAATGATACTTAGATACTTAGAAAATATTGTTACATATCAAGGAAATTCAATTATTAAATATTCTTTATAATTTTTACACTTTCTCGCCAATTTACTTTTACATTCTACTCATTAGAAATAATTTAAAGATTTGGCATGATCTAAATTTTCAGACATTTTCATCCAATTTCCACATTTTCCAATCAGTTTTCGTGAAATCTGCATTCGCTCTACGCTAAGTAGTTAGTAAATTATAATTTACAAAAACAACTACACAAACAAGCTGATTCATTACAAAAATAAAAATTAAACATTGTTATGCACAACAAACTGAATTAATTAAAATATTTGTTAGTTGTTGCTTGTACGTATTTATTAATTAGCCAATTCAGAAACTATAAAATAAAAAGAGGAAAAAAATTTACATAAATGGGATTTTAATTAAAATGATACTTGGATGCTTAAAAAATTAATTATACCTCTATGTTTCTCGCACTTTTATCCGCCACATAAATTCGTCGTTTACGATGGGCATAAATCAAAATTAAATTATTTTTTCTCTTAATAACTCTCATTATTTTATTGCACGCAATTTAGGAAAGGTAATATTGGTCGATGGGATGGAGGGACGTTAGAAAAATATGATTTGATTAAAGAGCGACAAAGCCATTTTAGTGTTGCCATCAAAACAGGAATACATCGATAAATCTTATAATTTAAAAATGCGCTGAAAAGTAGTTTGCCGAAATAAAGCACAAAGGCGCAGCAAAACGTTTTTTCTCATTAATCAACTAAGTTTTATGTCACAGGACCTCATTGTCAGAAGAATTTTTTCTGCTTTATTTATAACGCAGCACAGTAAAAACTTGTCAGATTAAGAAGTTAGATTGAGGTTGACTGAAAAAATGCACACACTAAGACGCCGACGAAATTTTCAAACTTTACATTTAATACATTATTAATTAGTTAATTAAACTACATTCAACAACGTAATCCTCAGATGTTATCTCGAAACCAGGTGCATCTGATATGCAATGTTAATTAATTGGAAAAGATCAAACGCACCTTTTACATATTAAATGTTGCCATTTTTTTGCTATTGTCTACCACGCTTGCTTGATGCCTATAAGAAAAACAATGGGGTGAGATGATGGAGGGAAAAAATATACATACATACTACACGCCACACAACAACAAACAACCGCATTGTGATTGGTAGCTTTTGTTTGTGCTAGGATTTCCTACACCAGGAAACAGCAAACTTTACTGCGCTTTTTGCCATCTTTAATTCGAATAAAATACTTTCACACTTTTTTCGCTATCCCCATCGACTAAAATATGTTTATCTACTTTCCAAATACATTTCATAAACATTTCTCAAATTCTTAATAAAACATCAAATTGATTAAGTGCAACTTCATTATAAAAAAGCACCTAAATTGTATATATTTAGAATAAAAAACACAAGAAATTAATTACAAGAATTGTATCGTTTCAAACAAGTCAATTTTTATATGTACAATCATAGGATCTATAAACAATATAATTGTTGTTTAAATTATCGTTAAAATGTCACACAAAAAATAGAACAAATTAATTACATGAATTTTATCGTTTTAAACAAGTCAATTTTTATATGTAAGACCATAGTATCTATAAACAATTTAATTGTTGCTTAAATTATCGTTAAACTGTCACACTTTTTTGGCATCCTCCCTCCATTCAACGTCAACTAAAATATGTTTATTTACTTTCCAAACACATTTCATAAACATTTCTCAAATTACTAATAAAACATCAAATTGATTCAGTGCAACTTCATTATAGTAAAAAGTAGCTAAATTGCATATATTTAGCACAAAAAATACAAAAAATTAAAAACATCGTTTTAAACAAGTCAATTTTTATATGTAAGACCATAGAATCTATAAACAATTTAATTGTTGCTTAAATTATCGTTAAACTGTCACACTTTTTTGCCATCCTTCCTCCATTCAACATCAACTAAAATATGTTTGTTTACTTTCCAAATACATTTCATAAACATATCTCAAATTGTTAATAAAATATCAAATTGATTAAGTGCAACTTTATTATAAAAAAATAAACTAAATTGTATATATTCAGCACAAAATAGAGATCAAATTAATTATATGAATTTTATCGTTTTAAACAAGTCAATTTTTATATGTAAGACCATAGAATCTATAAACAATTTAATTGTTGCTTAAATTATCGTTAAACTGCCACACTTTTTCGCCATTCTCCCTCCATTCAACATCAACTAAAATATATTTATTTACTTTCAAAATACATTTCATAAACATTTCTCAAATTGTTAATGAAACATCAAATTGATTAAGTGCAGCTTCATTATAAAAAAATAACTAAATTGTATATATTCAGCACAAAAAAGAGAACAAATTAATTACATGAATTTTATCGTTTTAAACAAGTCAATTTTTATATGTACAACCAGAGGATCTATAAACAATATTATTGTTGTTTAAAATGTCACACTCTCTTTTTTGAAATCCTCTCTCCATTCAAAATGGACTAAAATATGTTTATTTACTTTGAAAATACATTTTATCAACATTTCTTGAATTCTTAATAAAACATCAAATTGATTTGCAACTTCATTATAGTAAAAAGTAACTAAACTGTATATATTTAGCACAAAAAATATAAAAAATTAATTACATGAACTTTATCATTTCAAACAAGTCAATTTTTATATGTACTTACAACTATAGGGTCTATAAACAATATAATTGTTGTTTGAATTATCGTTAAAATATCACTTCATGCGGCAACGAAGAATAAAATAGTAATTTTGTTACATTTTAAGTATTTACAAACTAATCAATATTTAATCAACATAATAATAGTAATAGAGTATGAAGAAATGATTATATAAATATTTCTTAAATAACTAGATTTGCATATTACATGCTCAATTAATAATTTGTATTCTTCAATTTATTGTTGGAATGACAAACTTATTGCGCTTAATTGATAAAAAAAGTGAATAATTCCGGTACTGATACTGACATTCATAGTTAACAAAAACATGAGTATTTTGTACAATATAATTATCTTTTCATATAAATTCATATTGTAGATGCATAATAATAATTCATTAAAAAATCCTCTTTCAATGACAGTATTTTAATATTATCTAATCTTATGTCATTGTAGTAAAATCTTTTTACGATGTAACAATAATTCCTATTCAATATATAATATAATAACGACTTACATTGAAATCTTTTCAATTTTTGCTGCAGTTGTGCGTCTTGGCCAATATTGCACTACATTAAAGTATAATACACACTAACGAGCCTTTTATAGAACAATATTGCATCTTTTCGGTTCACGGAGCTCTACCTGATAACAATACTATTGTAAAGGAAAAAAAGAGTTCACTTCAATAAAATGTGACAAATAAACAGGTTTGCAATTTTTAATAGAAATATAGATATAACGAGCACAAGAATTTATAATACGCGTATACGCTGCTATATGAAAATATTTATGCAAACAATGTTGAGAGTCTAATTGAATCATATACAGTAGCCTATTCTTGTTGCCTTTTTATTGTTAACTAGCAACATTTAAATCAATATATTATATTTATTCATCCATACTTATAATGACGAGTTTTTACAAAAGACGTGCAGTATATAAAGTTTTTTATCATGTAAGTGCAAATGTTTATATTGTAGAATGAGTGCAAAAAGTGAAAAAGCTTTGAATATATAAAATAATTATACGAGTAAATGACTTTTATACACAAGGTATACAAGTAATTATGACACACTAAGGTGATGTTAGTAATGTCGGTAATGTATGTAATATAAGACAACTCATGCTTACATATTTAGCTGCGTCGTAGAGTGTTTTTATTAATTTATCACTATTTTTTAGTTCCAAGACAGTATATAAATAAAAAAAATACCAAGCATAATATTTACACTCAATGCCGTCTTGCAAAACTGTAAAAATATACATTTTTTATACGCTTTTAATAAACATTTCAACATTGCTCTATTATCGAACAAAGGTAGCTCTAATAAGAGAAAAGGTAAATGAAAATCTTCAAAAAACTAGGTTGTGTAATGTTATAAGGGAAAATTGGGTAATGGCACACCGCTGGGTAATATCGCAACCTAATCTATCTCAAATTTATTCATTGTGAAGATAAAAAAAGGTATCAGTAAAAAATTTAAGCCAAATTAATTTTATACACAATAATTATTTCTGGAACTGATAATATATAGTGCATACAAAGAGGAATTCTGGTGTGCTTTGTTGAATATTTTAAGATATAATTTGCACAAGATCACCTTTGACATCTCCTTGAAATAAAATTTACCCAACGGGGCAATGACGCTCCTTAATTTGTCTGGAATTTGGAAAAGGCAACGATAGATGGTTTAGATGTGAATTATGTTCGGGATGATCAATACGGAATGCAATTTATAGGACATCCCTGATAATTACACATGTGATTTTTTTATATTTAGCAACGAGTTTACAATACTAAAGAACTTGGGTGTTGCCGTCACTTGGTGAACCATTTTTGAAATAAATATAGAAGTTATAAAAATTATAAAAACACAAATTGTTGATTCACAATAAGAATTATTTTATTCAAAAATAAAATAACTAAAACATCAATGCATTTCGACCATAGGTCATCATCAGGACTGAAGGTTTCACTGATTGCAAATTATTTACCATATATCTAACAGGAAACAATATGTACAAGTATAGGTAATAACAATACAATAAGACATTCGGTAATAAACATTTTAAAGGAGGAGATCAATAAAAGGTGAGCGGCTAAGGTCTTCTTGAATGAAAGCATTTAAAGCTGACATTTTTGTACTGTATGGATGCGAAGAATGGGCTAGTATAATCGTATCAGTGCATGTTTCTTTTCTAAAGATATTTAAATTTAGCTGATGTTGAGAAATCAAAATAAATAGATCAAGAAAAGGAATTTGTTTGTTAATGTCAACTTCTATTGTAAATTGTATGTTTTGGTTTTAACTATTGAAAAATTTTAATAATGAAGTATGTTGTCGATGAGTGCCTGTCCATAACATTATAATGTCATCAACATACCGATAATAGAATTTAATGTTCTTGATTAAATAGTTGGACGCAGTTAAAAGAGTGTTTTCAAAGTGGTGCATAAAGATTTCGGCTAAAAGTGGGGAAAGCGGAGAGCCCATCGGTAGCCCCTCATTTATAATTTACAATAAGTAGATTTTTTACCTATATTATTTGTTGGAGCCCAATTATGCCACCAGTTTCGTCATTACCCCTTCATGATTTTTTGTGTCTTTTTTGATTATTTAATACTGAATTATATTAATTCAAACATTTTTTATATTCGTTTAGATAGTATATTAGTTGCTCTTTCATGTACATTAGTTGCAATTTATTCGTTATTTGTTATTTAAGAACAATAACCAATTATTCCTAGGGGTGCGAGATTTCTCCTCTCTGCCTTATAATATATTGTTAGATATCAAGGAAAGTCAATTATTAAATATTCTCTATAATTTCTACACTTTCTTATCAATTTCACTCGTTAGAAATAGTTCAAAGATCTAAATTTTCAGACAGTTTCACTCCAATTTCCACATTTTTCAATCAGTTTTCGTGAAATCTTCATTCGCTCTACGTCCAGAAGTTTAATAAATTACAATTTACAAAGAAAACTACACAAATAAGTTGATGCATTACAAAAATAAAAACAATAAAAATACAACATTTTTAAGCACACACGCCACATATCTACACTGTTTAATACAATATATTATTATATTATATATAAATAGAAAAATAATGTTCGAATGCATTTTTTGCAATTTGTGCATTGGCATTAATTAATTAAAAATTAATAATTCTTTAAAAATAGTCTGGTGTGTGTGGGAATAAAAGCTATAATTGCATTATCTTGCAATTTATTAGGTGCGAACATTGAATGAATGTGGTTGAAAAATCTAGTTGGCAGATATATTCGCACTAATTCCGCCCGCGCTTTCGTTTCCCTTTGACTTGTTGAAAGTTGACATTGATTTGCTTTTATCCAATCAATATCATTAGAGTTTGCATATTAAATCGCTGTTTAAACTCATGCATTATGATCATAATTTCGACGTGTAATCTACACCACATCACCAGATTATTATCTGATTGGATATTGAGAAAATGTTTACAAAAACATTGTCGGATAATAAACTTTTTCAATTAGTGCATCGGTTTACAATACAATCGAATCGAATCCGGCAGTGAGTTTTTGAGTGTTGATTTCGAAAATGCACCGGTCACCGTTTGCAGCCGGAATTAAACAAATTATATTTGTATTTGTGCGCGGCAAAAGTGGTGTTGATTTAGTTTTCCGCTCGCTGCGATGAAATATGTTTTTGATAAATATAAAAAAGTTTGGATTTTTACTTTTTCATCGCATAATCTATCATAATTTAATAGTAATTCCTCACCAAGTCTATTTTTAAAAAATAGTTTGCTTATAAAATTGCAATCAGGCGTAGTGCAAACACCAAACCATGTTTGATAATTTAAATTTTCATACATTTCAGGTAATAATTTTAAATTTCTAATTTGCAACGTATAATCTCCAATCAGTTTACATAAAGTATGTGTATGCAAATTTTGCACTCAAAGGCTTTAAAATTCATTTAACTTTTTAGTACGATCAATCGATAGTGCGAAACACGGTTTAAGTTTGAAAAAAAAACGTCCCCAAAGCTCTAATTATCAACAAATTAATGATCGATTCGATTCGGAGCGGCATTTAAGCCCAGACTTATTGAATTATTCAAAAAAAATATGATGTAATGGAAATTTCGTCGTGTAGAATAAGATTTATCGAATTTCATATATAAACATCGTTGCAGTTTTTTTTTTTTTGAAAATAGATACATAACGTAAGCCCCAGTGGACGCGTACCAATCTCGTTTCCTCTCAACTAAATACCGTTTTATTTCTATCGCAGAGAGTGAAAAAGAATTAAAAGCGTTTTACGTTTTGTTATTATGTTAAAAAATTTATGCTCAGTCAAGTAGAGTTCGCTTCTCATTCAGCCCACACAAAATAAACGACTATACGTATGAAAAAAAAAATGTCAAAGGTTCTTCCTCGTTTTATTTTTAATTAATTGACTTTTCGAATACAACACGATTAATTTCTATACATTTTTTATCAAAAAGTTTAAATCATGTTAATTAAATAAATTCGACTTTATTATTGCAATCAAAAGTTTTATTATGTTTGCGCGCAATTTCCATTTTTGCATTTTTATCGGAAATTTGTTGTGGTTTTTGTGCCTTTAATTTATTAAGCAAAATATTTTAATAAATACACTTTGTTTACAACTTTTAATCACGTTAATTAAATATATTGTGCATTATCATCACAATCAAAAGTTTTAGTATGATGTTATGACATGTTCGCTTCATTGTCTCCAAAATTTATTACATTTCTGTTAATTAATGTAACAATAATGTTGCGTTGCAGTTTTAATGCAATTTAATAAAGTTGGCAATATTTTAAGTAAGTAAATAAGTTTAATAACAAATAATCTATGAACTCAATGTATCGTAAATTATTTATTATTAAAACTGGAATATTATTTTGACATTTTCACATAATTATTTTAAAATTTATTACATCTCGGTTTCAAACGTAATAAATTTAATAACAATAATATTTTGTTAATTTCAGTTTAAAAATTATATATTTTAATGAAGTTAGTTAATTAAATTATAATTGATTTAAATTTATATATTAACTTTTATTATTGTTCTTGTTAATTCAAATTCATTGCTGTTTTATGATCACAAATAATACTATATTATTTTGACATTTTCACTTCATTGCTTAAAAATTCGGCATAAAAATTACCATAGTGTTAGAAGACCTTACTGCTGTTTTTCTTTCTTTGGCATGTATGTGTATTAATCGATAACGTATAAAATTTACAATTTAAAAAGTTTTTGTACCTTAAATAATCTGTGTAAAAACCTAGAGAAATTGTGCACTGATATACATGTAAGTACTTAGAACATTGAAAGTTTAAAACTAAGAAATTTAGATGAAAAATAAACCACTTCCGTCAGAAAAACTAAAAAAGTTTTGTTTTAACCTGCTACCACTTCAGTAATAACAGATTGTAGCGTAGTATAATTCCAAATTTGAAATCTGCATCCTCGTTCTATACTCTACTTTTTGATGCGTATTGATACCTAAACGAATACATAATACAATGTGAAATAATTTAGGATAAAACTGAAACAATTAGACTACCTAAAGTATTAGTTTTACAAGTACGGATAGAAATATGCAAACAACTAAGAAATAATAATCGTCCGTAAAACCTACTCTACAAGGACTTGATTATGATAAAAATCAGTTTTTCAAACAACTTGCTAGAGCAACATACATAACATTTTTCAAACCCTGTCCAGTTCGCCCAGTTGGCAAATTTGTCCCATTTTACGGAAATAAATGTAATAATAATGTAGTTATAGTGTTTTTAAATTTAATGTTATTACACATTAATTTGTGTTTGGTTTGTTTTTGTTTTTTAGATTTTGATTTAATAAAATAATAATCCTAGTTTTCCGCGTAACATCATTATATTGTACGGTATCATACATTCCTACAGTTTTAGATTTTAATTGTTGATTAAAAGTTGTTTAATTATTTAACGCGAATTATTTTATAAACAAAATTTGTTGTTGCAACTTTTCAATCGTAGTGTAATTGTAATTGTGATATATGTATTATTACAATGAAAAATTTCGTGATGTTACATAACAAAAAATGTGCAATAATTTAAGATAAGTCAATAAAATTGACGCTATTAAACTACCTAAATTATTAGGTTTACAGGTGTTAATAAAAATATGCAAACAATTAAGAAATAAAAAGTCGTCCGTAAAACCTATTGTGCAAGGGCTTAATTATGATGAAAATCAGTTTGTCAAACAATTTGCTAAAGCAACATACATAATATTTTTAAAAACGTTCCTACATAGTTTACCCACTTGGCAAAGTTGTCCCATTTTACCGTAATGAATGTAATAATAATAATAATGTAGTTATAATGTTTCTTAATTTAATATTATATAAATATGTGTTTAGTTTTTGATTTAATAAAATAATAATCCTAGTTTTCCGCGTTACATCGTTATATATTCTTCAGTTTTAGATTATAATTGTTGATTAAAAGTTGTTTAATTATTTAACACGAATTATTTCATAAACAAAATTTGTTGTTGCAACTTTTCAATCGTGGTGTAATTGTAATTGTGATATATGTATTATTACAATGAAAAGTTTCGTGATGTTTCAACAACGTTTTCACTATAGTATGTGTTTCTGAAATTTATTACATTTTATCACAGATCATGTTAAATAAAATTCATTGCAAAAGTTATTAATTTCATAATGAATAGTTTTTACGCTTTAGGAATTATGGCCAAAAACGTAAAATTTATCGGTTTGATTAAATAGATTTTTCCTCGTAGAAAATAATTAAGAAAAGAAGAAAAATAGGGTACAAAAATGTCGTTGTACGTGTCTGTTCTTCATAACAAAGTGCTTATAACAAAATTGGTAAACGTGTTGTTTTGATTACTTTTGCAGTGAATGTTTAAACATTTACTGTTTGTATTGAAGATTATTGTCTTGCAACGATCGACGATTGACGATCGGCGTGCGAGCAGCGCTGCTATACGTATACACGTATAGCGCTAAATCGCTCGAGTTTATTAAAAGACAGATGGATGGTTGGCACTTTAAGTGATTCGCCACATTTGGAGTCAAACTCTTTAGAGAAGTGTGTAAAAGGCGAGTTGGAACGAAGGGGACGGTTATAACGTTGACGCCGGGTCGCGTGGAGGTAATATTGATTCCTTCTATTAATAGCTAAGGGTGAGGGCATCACCACTCTCATCATTTTGTACTCAATGGGCCTTAAAATGCCATTTGCGGTACACTTTGCACATTATTCATGTAAATACAACGAATGTAACTGTTTATTCATAATTTCATTCACGAAAGAATCGCGCGTTCATTCACACGCACTTGAATTTCACCAACAAAGGGATTTAAATATTGGGTATTGGCGGTGGTGTGTGTGCCAGTGTGTGGATATATACTACGAGTACTATATGGATGTGTATGTGTTGTACTTTTGCGGTCACTTTCATCCTCACAGTCAATTAAAGTCAGCTTGATTAAATTATTTAAAGTAAATAATCCATCAGCAATTAAATTGTTTCAAAGAGCAATTATTATCATGATAATAAATTCTATATCATTATACAATTTTCTAATTGACTTCTAATTAGAACAAATCATACAGTTCATATTGTTCTGTTATTATGTTTTGAAAAATAAATTAATTGCTTTGTTTAATAAGAAATATCGTTCGCGCTGAAAAAAATCAATTTTTAGTCATAAATGATTAGAGAAATATTGTATCAAAGCAAAGGAAAAGTTTCTTATTAATCGAGCGCAAAAGTTATTGTTGATTTTGCTCGCGCAGTTTGCTTGAAAACCCATTAGATTTTTTATGCAATCCCCTACCTATTAAAAACTTATTTATTCTCTACCCGATTTTCCTAAACAAAATATGGATGGTATTATAAAACTTGCATAGAAAAAGTTTCTTTATAATAAATGAGTGAATGATTCCCGTTGTATGCGAATGTTGACAATCTGAAATAAAAATCGCGTCGAGTGTGTTTGTGTGTGTTTGTGCTTATGCGTTGCGAAAGTGCTAATGCGATATATCACAAATAAATTGCTTTTTAAAGATCATTTATTTAAAAAGGCGATTTTTGTTGCGCTTTATGATATATGTGTTTAGAAAGGAAATAAAATCTATCTTTGTCCCTGTGTGTTATTAACCTTACGATACCTGTTGCAGAAAAACTATAGAGAATAGAAAGAAAACTTTTACGATACTTTTGCGTGAATTTTGCAAAAATCCCAGCGCGGTTTCGCGTAGCCTCGCGTCGCTCGTTCCCCCAAATCAACCAATTTCGTATTCATGCATGCCATTTGAGCTAATTAAACAAATAATATAAATTGTTAAAATTTAATTAACTAAACAATCGTCAGCGCAATAAAATCGATTAATCAATTTTCAATTAAAACTGGTTGAAACCTACACTTGTTTAATATTATTTATAGAAACTAAAATTAAAAAATTACATTGCCAACAAAATACAATCAACGAATTTTATTTTATTTTATTTTATTTAATGCTTGCCATAGAATATTAAAAATTATTACCGCTAACACATTAAATAAAATTATCGTTTATTCAATGTTAATTGTCGCATATTGTACCGCTAAAAACACTCTAAATTATCCCGTATTAACCTATATGTGATAATGTGCACGTTTTATTGTTGTGGAACCGTGTAACAAGTCATTCATGTTAAATAAAATATGCAAGAATAATTCGCGTAACGAACAATTCATAAAATGATGAAAATTGAATATCATTTAATTAATCATCAATTGAATCATAGAAAATGTCACGCGCGAAAATTATTGTCATTTATTGTGGTTAAAAATTTATTTAATCAGAACATTTTGTTATTCAAAGTAAAAGTCTTACTAATATGCTAGTTAAAACCAATATTAATAATAATAATGGTAAATACAGATAGAGCCTAATTTATTATAAGACAAGCAATGGGGCCCGTAAAACAATCTAAATTTTTAGTACAACTGCGCTTAGACAAACAACATTGTCAATATGTTAGCATAATTCTAATTAAAATATTAGTTACTTGGAATTTTATTCAAATATGTAAGAATGTTATTATTGTTGGGCCGCAAAATTTGTAAAGAGGCCCGTAAATCGTATTTTGCCCAGGTCCCGCACACGTTTAAAGTAGGCCTTGAATGCAGAGGTCATTCATCAGTATTTAACTCCCATCATCTTACTATCACAAACGCGACAATAAACCTTTTTCAAACGACTACTGTCAAATTTTCAGTCAAATTCACCTATCGTTTATGTTTTGACAGTCCTTAGACAAACAATGTCTGTGGTCCTTATAAATGAAATACGCAGCGAATTCATATAGAAGTTAAATGCTAAATATATTTAGAGTATTTCTGCGGAAAAAAACTGTCAAAAATTGTTCATACTACAGTCCCATCATTCAATTAATCATCAATTTAATCAAAACATTCTGTAATTCAAAATAAGTGTCTGACTAATATGCTTGTTAAAATCAGTGTTAATAATAATAGTGGTAAAAACAGAGATCATTCATCAGTATTTAATTCCGATCGTCTTACTGGCACAAACGCTACAGCAAACTTTTTCAAACGACTACCGTCAAGTTTTCAGACAAATCCACCCATTTTGGCAGTCCTTACACAGACAATATATTTAGAGTTAGAGTAGTATTTCTGCTGAAAGAACTGTCAAAAATTGATGGATGTATTTTATTCGTCACCGAACATCCGTCATCCATCAAACACCGATCTGCAAAAACAATTGTTTATACTACGCTACGTGGGTGGTTTGATAAGTCCATACAATTTTCATAACAGTATGGCCTTTGCACTTATTGAAGTTATTTTTTATTAGATAAACCTTTTGGAGGAATCAACCCAAAATTGCATGGATTTTTGTATATTACTTTATGTTTACCATTCGATTGAATGAAGAAAACCGTAGTTGCCTCCTTTGGTGCGGATTCTCCTCTGCCAATCCAATGTTTCAATTGTTATTCATTCTCTGTGTGTTATGGTGTATTTATGTTTCACCAACAATAATAAAACGATACCTTACATCTACTGGATTGCGTTAAAATAACTCCAAACCTACGGCCGAACATGAAAAATCACTTTGGTTTTTGCCGAATTTTTGAGCAATTGCGGCACCCCTCTCGATAACAGCTTATCAATCTCTAAATGATGGTGCAAAATGTTATGCACCCGCTCAGTCGTGATGCCCACAATATTAACAATTTTACGCACTTTCACTCATTTATCTTCTAACACCATATCACGTATGGTATTTTCTTAAAAACATCTGGCGTAAAGGCAGAAACTAGGCGCCCAGGACGTTCAGCATTATTTGTGCTTATTTGATCACAACAAAGATTTTGAAACCACCAGTAAATGGTTCTAATTGATGATACAGATTCACTATAATGCTTCATTTATTTATTTTTAGTTTCCTGCTCCGATTTGCTCTTTAAAATAGTGTTTTATTAACACTCTAAACTCTCGTTCGTCCATTTTAGCAAAAATCACACGTTTTTCCTGATTCAATTGGAAAAACAAAAACTAATAAACAAATATGCATGAAATTTTGGTTGTATTCATTCAAATGATGTTTCTAATGAAAAATAACTTCGACAAGAGGAAAGGCCGTACCGTTTTGAAAATTGCACGGACTTATCAAACCACCCAAGTACAATCACAAGAGCATGCAGTGAGACAAATCTCTTTCCTAATTTGGATTTTTCAATGGACCCAAATCACTTTATCTAACAAACTAATGAGCTTTATGTGCAAGTTGATAACTTATAATGTTACGTTAATTTATATTATGTATATCGCATTGTTTTGTCAGTTAATTTATTGTGAGTGGGAGTCAATAACAATTTTTATTGAATCTTATTCCATATTTGTTAATTTGTTAATAATAAATTTTACCTTATATTTATTTGCATTGTTTATTTAACCGCCAATAAACGTTATTGTTATTGTTGAAAACTGTTATTAGAAATGGTACACGACATTACTAAAATCATAAACTTCTTCTAAGATCTAGTGCATCATTTCACGGCGAATATTATAAGAACAAATTGTCCGAGGGATGATTTGCTCACTTCGAACAATAAGCGTAACCGTGAGACAAATTACCGCAAAGACGAGTTTGTCGCGCTTTAGACCTAATCTAGCGAAATTGCTGCGCCGCTTCGTGTAATTTTATGTTTCCTATTTCAATGCGTTATCTACGTTATTAGCATTACCTTAAGAATCAAAATCAGTTATTATGTCAAAATTAGTTGCACATGTATCTTGTGTATGACATCATTAGCTTGTTTAAACATTAATATAGGAGTACAAATTTTGATGTAATGCAAAAGCTAAAGACTTTACCTACAATTGCCGGCAAAGCAATTTTTTATATCTCGAGTGACTGCAACACACAACACTTTTCATGTCACAAACACTTACTTTTTGCACTCATACAAATAAATATTTTTAAATGTTTTAAGAATGGAATGTAATGTTAGAGTGACTCAATAAAAGAGTAAATTTAGGAAATAAATACGAATCAATATTATTTGAATAAAATCTATTTATAATTAAAAACAATTAACTATTTTCGTGAAAAGCTGTTTAGGTGCTGAAGATTATAGAAAGCAGTATCTTAACGTACACAGTAATAATAATCAATTCCTTTTTATATGTAAGATGGTAAAAAATTAACATAACATTTTAATCTGTAGTTTTTATTTTCAATGTAAAAATGATAATATTGTCAATACTGTATTTATAATTTAATTATATAATCAAAGCATAATTGAAGCTAAATCACAAATTATAATTTATCAAGGCAATGATGAAAAGTGTAAAGTTTGGTATTGATGTTATGCTACATGGATTAATTAAAATAAGCGACAACAACTAAACAATCAACCGGAATTGTTTAGTTATTTACCGATGACTTTAAATTCTATATAGTTTAGGAGTGTAACGCAAACTGAACGCAACTTTGACAATACTAAGCGCATAAAAGTACATACTTACCTTACTCATGAAAAATATCTAAGTACCTACATACAATGTAGATTCACTGGTAGTTTTGTTTATATCACGTTCAGGTGCCCTCTTATTGAACGGGGCGCAAACAAACTTTTCAACGAGTATACTTATCTAATGTGTTTATATGTTGGAGAATGTAAACATGCACAAAATATATTGGGAAAAGACCGAATATTTGGATATATTTTTATAGATTTCGACCTTCACTGGGGTATGTTGACAAACAATGATATACTGTGGGAAAATTCGATGACAATTAAATAAATTAACCGAACATGGTAACATGGTTTAGCCTTTTAAACTAAAGCTTAAAAATTCCAAAACCTATATGTTACTGACTAACGAATTTAGTTGATTACTGTATACTGCTTTATTCCAGACAAATTTGGACTAATGTTTCATTTATTCGACATTAATGCTATTTTTTGAATCGCATTATAATTCTAAAAGGATTTGAAAGAATTTAGTCTTTTTTAAGAAAACTATTTTGTTGGTTATACGCAGTGATGGCATCCTAAATTTTCAACAGCCGGTTCTATAAAATAAAAAGTTAAATTTAGGAACCCACTCCCTATTTTTAGAGCCAAAACAATTACTTCCATTTATTAAATATAAAATATAAACGTTTATTATGAATAACATATAAAATAAACATTATATTTCACAAAAAAAGGAAATATTCTAGCTACCAATTCGCATAAGATCCTTCAATCTAACAAACGGTTTGCGCGAACCGGCACGAACCGGTAGAATGCCATCACTGGTTTTAAGTATATACATGTATTTTGCACTGTCCCGTATCTCGACAGAAGTCCGAAAATACATTTATTCGAATTCTATATGACATTTGCCAGCGCAAGTCAGAAATGAAAACATTTAACAAATGTTTCGGAATGACACCAAGAGACTCTATGTATACGTATTGACATTCACATTAACAAATTTTCGATATTTTACAGTAATATATATTCAACAAGTAATTCCTACATGTAAAACAAAAACAAGCAAATTTTAAATCGCAATGCATTAAACAATCATTAAAATTTGGTGATAATTTTAATTAAAATACGGATGTTTAAATTTTGTTAATGATAAAATAAATAATAACAAGATAAGCACGATAAATCGAATATTAGTTATTATTATTATTTATTTATAATTATCAATTACGATAGCATAAATTCAATGCAGTAACATTAATACATACGTACGTAAATTGCAGAATATATTTATTTATATAAAAACCGGTTCGTTAACCTATAATTATCATTACGATTAATATAATGTAGTATTATTTTGAAAAGTTTAGTAAACGGTCCAAGCAGGGCGCATTTTCCATCGCGACCTATCACCTTATCAATTACACCACTAACTAATTAATCAAGAAATCGATTAATCTACGTGTGTGCACACAATAACATTTCCGCGCTGCATTACTTATTTATAATTTTAATTACACGTAATTAGATAACGAAGTTGAGGTAATGAAGAAAGTTTTGGTGGATAGATGGCTGACTGAAACATGATTCGACGTTCCACCCGCAACAAAATTGCATAAAAACCGAATTGTCATTCACCGATTCGAACCGATCCCGTTTGTGTTATTAATAAATTAATCAACACACGAGAACTAATGAGCGTTTTAGTGGTAAACGTGCGCTGCGCTTCAAAATTTTCCGTGCACACGTAAACCTCGCTCGTTTTTTCGATGTGAAATACCAATCACGTACAAATCGTGACTATTAGTTCTAATAGTTTTGTGTAAATTTCATATTAAAACAAACATTTTAATAACTTAGATCAGTTCGCGCTGATAAAACGTTGGTTACTTTTTATTACAAATAAAAAACACTACACTACACTATACACTATAGTACAGTGGGAAAATTAATTAATGATTAAATCATAAATCATTGCTTAGATGTATGGTGGAAGTTTATTGAACGATTAAAATATTCATGTAAATTGAAACGCATAAATACTTGACATAGCGATTACAATTTTTTTTGTATTATACAATATTAAAAATATATACAATATTGTAACAATGCTCAAAAATGTAATGGAAATTTATTAAACAACAATATAAACTGCTCAATTTAATTAAAAATAGCATGAAATTTGTATCGATTGCAACCACAATTAAAGTTAAACTTAAAGTTAAAGTAACTAAATATCTGCGGCTGCGATAAATTTCTATTGTCCTCCCAGAAAGATAATTATTTATTAACTAAATAGTTGTTATATTGTAATTTGAACGTACACTCACGTACATTGTTCATGTGTTAGTTTTCAAATTATTTATCATAACTAAGATGTAGCGCACTGTTTGTTATGTAAATATTGTTAACTTTTATTTAATGCGCGTAATTGCATTAGAGCGTTGAGAGTTACAAATTCATTTACTGCAATCATCGTATTATTGCATTAATATTTAATTTTCAATTTTGTTATAATATGGTATAGATTTAATATTCGGGCATTATTTAAATATTTATTTGCATGCTTCAACATACGTGTAGATTGAACACTTTCAAATGATGTATCGAGACATAGATCAATAGCAGCGTATTTTACTCCAGATGAATGTAGTGGAATCCGGTATAAAGTTTGAGAATTTTATTCATTAGTTGAATTACTCGTTATGCTAAATAGTTTTTGCTATATCAAGAATACTCAAAAACGTTAAGAAAATCTAAAAATATCTAGTAGTGGTTCCAAAATTATAAAAGAAGTTAATATGTTTTCAAAGAGCGCTACTTCAAGTAAAAGCATTATAAAAGACATAAAGATTGATAGCATTTGTTCATTAATTGAATTATTCGTCATGTTAAATGCTTTTTCTCATATCAAGAATACTCAAAAAGTAAGAAAATTTAAAAATATATCTGGTAGTGGTTCTCAAATTATGTAGAGAGTTAATTAGTTCTCAAAGAGTTCTACTCCTTTAAAAGCATTAAAAGAAAGACATGAAGATTGATAGAATTTATTCATTAATTGAATTACTCGTTATGCTAAATAGTTTTCCCTTATCAAGAATACTCAAAAACGTATAAAAATTAAAAATTAATCTAGCAGAGGTTCTCAAATTATGTAGAGAGTTAATAATTTCTCAAAGAGCCCTACTCCATATAAAAACATTAAAAGAAACACCATAAAGATCGGTAGAATTTATTCATTAATTGAATTACTCGTAATGCTAAATGGTTTTTCCTATATCAAGAATACGCAAAAACGTAAGAAAACTTAAAAATATATCTAGTAGTGTTTCCAAAATTATGTAGAGAGTCAATATGTTCTCAAAAAGCCCTACTTCATGTAAAAGCATTAAAAGAAAGACATAAAGATTGGTAGAACTTATACTTTGGCTTTGCTACTGTGCACTTAAATTATATTTATTTTTCTTAAAATTTATAAATGTGCGGCAATGTATAGCAAGTGCATTACAATGTAATTAATTACCCAATTTTGAAATATTTTACGGCACTCCAGCAAAGTTAAATTGAACAAGGTTATATGTTATTTCTTTATAAAAACTTCTCAAGAATTGTGTTATAAATTATTTTTCAGTTTAATAATTAAATTTGAGACTTTTTCGTAATAAAAAAACTGAAAAAACTAAATATAGTACAGCATTATCATTAAAAAATCGTAGAATTATGTTACTTTTACTCGGCTTGCATTAATCGTTACAATATTAATGACAATTCAAAAAGTACTTTAACAAAAAAAAAATATAATATTGTAGGTCTGTGTGTAAAAACAAGCTATACAATAGAAATTTTGAAGAAAATCAAAAGGTAAAACGCTGCCGTCGGACGCATAAAATTTTACGGATGTAGTTTAAAATTTTATAGATAAATTCCAAAACTTCCCCAATGCCGTCTACATAGTTATGATCGAAGTTATCCTTTTTTAAATGTCTGTTTATTCAGCTTCACTTTCTCGAGAGTTTTTGATGTTAAAAATGATATTGGTTGTAAAACGTTACGAAAATCTGTTTTAGATTTTTGTCATTGTGAAATTGTAGAAGTGTACAAGCACGATTTCTAATCACAATTACGGCGCAATTTATCTGTAAACATCGATGTCAGTTCCGGGATGCTTTGCGCATTTGAGGAGAGAATTTCAGACTGAATAAATAACCGCAATGCAATGTTAATCTCCTCGTTCGTGGAAATAAAATTCAAGTGCAGAATATTATTGTTAGATTGTTAAGTGGCGAAAGTGCATCTACCATTT
The DNA here is from genome assembly GCA_030264715.1 of Adinopsis sp. GC000173. Classification (NCBI taxonomy): domain Eukaryota; kingdom Metazoa; phylum Arthropoda; class Insecta; order Coleoptera; family Staphylinidae; genus Adinopsis; species Adinopsis sp. GC000173. The sequence goes on along the minus strand of JARJDW010023541.1, from coordinate 12,173 downwards.
AATTTCTCATTTTCTGAAGGGTAACAAACGCAAACACCTTTAATACCTACTCTCAGCTTCATGCACGAACTAAAAGCAGCGCTTATGATCCTCCAACAAGATAAAAAGCACAAAAAGCATCAAACTTAAAATAGTGTATTTACACGGATTTTGATTTATAAATCCTGTGGGTGTATATATTATAAATTAATAAATACTATATGAACATGAACGTAATGTATATTATGGCAAATAAACCATATAATTTCATTTCTTAAATTATTATTTCATTATATTACAATTTGCGCATCTTATTAAATGAGATAAAAATACAAATCAATTTTATCATTTAATGTGTCTTTGAGTTTTTATAAATTTCAATTTTTACATTGCAATCTGATATTTTTATATAATCGAAAAAAAAGTTGTAAAGAAAATCGCTGACTTAATAGATTACCCGAAGCATATTGCCATTTTTGTTTCGATTTATTGAATTTTTTGCATTGTCTAGTTTCTTGCGGCGATTTATAAGAAAATATATAAATTCGAATAAAGCATTTGCATACGTTTTTACACAACGTTTAATTTTATAACATATTTCTGTCTATAATTTGATAAAAAAACAAAGTCAGATGAAATGTACAATTCTTACTTTTACTGCATTTTTGATAATTAAAAATACAGAGTTTGCTGATCGTTGACAATAAATGTGCGCATTTGTATTTGATTCGCTTTTAAATTTGAGAAAAATAAAACAAAAATTGACTTTCCAATCATAAATATTCCTTTCCTAGGATTAAAATTGTTTAATTATCATTGATTGAAAAAGTTGTTACTTGGTAAAACTTTTTAATATTTAGTAATGAAGTAATTTTTGGTTTAATTTTACAATATTTTATTTGCATACTACTGACTGCACTTTCGACTTTCGTCATTTTCAAAGTTATATTACTTTTGTAAATTACAACAAATTTGAAGCAAATTATATCTCGCGCTTTTGTTTCAAACTGTAGCTTTGAAAATGACGAAAGTCAAAACTGCAGTCAGTAGTTGCAAATAAAATATTGTAAAAGAAGACTAAGAATTGCTTCTTTACTAAATACAAAAGTCGTCTAACTAGATGACAAAACTTTTATGGCAATAGTTTATTAGTTTCAATTAAAATGAAAACACCTGCATTGTTTTAGAATCCATCTAACATATACATAATGATTTGTAATCCGTAAAAATGAAAAACATATTATCATAACCAACTCGGATTGGTAAAAATGCTGTAATATTCTATTACATTTATTATGTTTATCCGCTTGGAAATGTATGCAGCAACTTATGAATTTTCGCGAATATGGCATTTTAATTAAATATAACATATTCTGCATCATTACGATGTTTAGGATTATTACCTTTGAAGTGTGTTTAAAATGAAACTGTAGTAATTTGAAGATTGTGGAATGATATATGGCTAAGCATTTCTTTTTGTTTGTTTCATTGCAGGATTTCCTGGATATTTTGTCGAAAGTATCGCGCGGCAGCGTTCAAGAAAAACTCCAATGGGTTTTTGGATTATACGATCTAGATGGTGACGGACAGATATCAAAGACGGAAATGCTAGACGTGGTCACCAGCATCTACGAGATGCTGGGACGTTCCACGCAACCGATGGTCGAAACTGGATCCGCCAAGGAACACGTTGAGAAAATCTTTCATGTACGTATCGCAATCTTTCAACAAAAATTTATTATCCTAAAAGCTCTCAATTGATCGTCCATTATATATATTTCTAGCAAAGCATTTGTCTCAAAAATTATGGATAATAAAAATTCTTTCAAGGGACGAATACAAATAAAGAATGTGTAAAGTTTTGCCAACCTTCAACCTTTTTTTTCACCCGCGTTCGCTCCCCTAATAACATATTTTCTTTCATACACGCTGCATTCTAAAAAAGGTTTTATGTAAAATATACTTACCCTATGTATCTCAAAAAAATAATTACATCATGTATGTAAAGCGCACCACGTATACACTACATTATTTAACAAATACCACTCCTTGTTAAATATCGCATTATCAAGATTGCTAATCAAATCATTAATTTACAATAGTGTCAAAGATGATGAATGTCGCTTTCTTATGCCACCCTAAGCTTAATCAACTGTATTAATTATTTTCTTATCTAACACCTTAAATTTATGCTAAACACATTATTCATTCGCCGTAATCAATAGTAATAACAATCGATACCACGCGCATCATAAAATTGGCTGTGTCATTGAATTGTTTTAGTCTTATCCCGTAAATTATTTATTCTGTGCTATTTCGCAAATGACGTTTTTGCAGTTTCACTCTCTGTGATAAACTTGACATATATTTTGGACAATTTTATCGTTTTTAAATTGTTCTCAATGCTAATAAATTGTATTTGTTAGATTAAATTCTTTATATTATTACATTTTAAAGGTTTATTTCAAAAGTTTTAAAAAAAATATAAAAATATGCAAAACAAACATTGTTCTATAACCATCGTCGAAAAGAGAATAAACAGGATCCGTTCTACCCTTCATCTCTTCGATGTTTATGGTAGTCCTACATTAAAATGTAAACTTTGAATTTATTTGAATTAATAAACCTACAATAATGTAACAGCAATAATAAAAAAAATTAAAATAATTAAAAACAAAAACTAAATAATATTTTTGTTAGTTTATCTATTCAAATAAACAAATTAAAGAGAAAGATTAAAAATTGATTCTCCATAGGGAACATCATAAACATCGAAGGGATAAGAGTAGGTCATTCGCTTTTTATATTAAATATATTTTATACATTTAAAATTGTGAAACATTGGTGATAAGTTCGCCACTAAAATTGAAATTATTAAAAATGTATTTGCAAATAATAAGCACCAAATACTCAGTCATCTTATATGGTAAATCTGTACAAAAAGGCCCAAAAATCAGCGAATCTAGCAAGTATTACTAAACTAAATGTTGGTCTTCAATTTAGCTCACAGCATGAAATATTTGGCCGACCATTTGTAAATACACCACAGACAATATTATATTTACAACAGCATGAGATCCAATAATAAATCTAAAACAATACCAAAAGCAGAACCAAAATTTTCGGAAAATATTATTTGAATGACGTTTTGAATGAGACTCAACCGCATATATCGTATATTAAACGACACAGGAAAGCAATATTTGATTGAAAAACAATGCTCCGTATTCGTGGAATATTGTTTAATTAAACTATGCGGCGATTTATTTCAAAATCATTTAAATGAAATTAATGCAAAGAAATAAATATGGTAGAAATCCTATATTAATTTTGTGAAAGTCAATCCTGTTTGTTTAGAAGCTTATGAGTTGCCACGATAAATAAATAGTAATACATTTCCATGACTTAAAAAATATATAACACGTAAATTGCCACAGGATTATAGGTATATTTTGTCCACTAAGCCAATGTTTCTCAACCGGCGGGCCGTGGGAAAAATATAGTACGCCGCGAAAATAAATTAAATATAGGAATATATTTTAAAATTTTAATTAGTTTATACTTTTTATTATTTTTCCACAATTATTTCCTGCATTTGGGTATATTATGAAATATAAATTGGGACGGAAAAACATTAGGTTTAAGTTTTTGTTTAATAAGTATTACTTTAAATAAGTAAACATTAGTATTTTGAGTTATTGTGGATGAATTTTAGTGTTTTTCATATTTAGCCCCTTTTCTAACTAAAATAACACAAAAAAGACGGTTAAAAACACTGAATTTCATCTAAAATGTCACAAAATGCTAACTTAACCTAAAAAGACACATCTACAACGTTTGTAAGAAACACTGATTGTGTTAGAATAACGCACATAAGTGCACAGATATAAAAAAATGATAAATTCATACTGTGCGCTCAAAAACACGTATGCGAAACGTACGGGTATCAGATGCAGTGGCATAACTAGAAAATTTGATCCCAAACACAAAATTTTGTAAATTGCTCCTGTCTATATACTAGAAAACTGTTTAATATTTATATTCTTACATCCATTTTTTGCCTCACTGAAACGTTCAGTTAAAGAAAGTAGAATAGAATACTTATTTAATATTTGTTCACATTCATAGCGCGACAGTTAAATTGTTAAAAAATAAATTCGAAGGCAAGAGTATAGCTTGACGTAGTTCATAAGATTATAAGAAAAAATCGGATGCATTTCAGAATCGAACAAAGAATTAGTAATTTAAATTATGAATTGCTTAATTTAGATAATTTACATAGTAATCATCTTTTTCGGTGCAAGTAAATAAACATGCGCTGAGATTAATTATCTCTCAATTGGCCATTACAAATAACCCTTAACAGAATATGCATAGATGTTTGCTTTGGCAATTTCATTACGCTGTTTGCATATTGACTAAATTCAATTTCATAAAGCTGCTAATTTAACGTGTGGACGCCACGGTTCGCACAAGAATATCGATCAACCAGCACGCTATTCGCACCATTTATATTCTTTATATATATTATTTTTTATCTGTGGCGTTGCATCAAACTTGTCAGATATTTCATTTTAATGAATCCAAGTTTCAGTTGTGAATTATATTTAATATTGAAATGAAAACTGAACTAACCATCAATCAAACACATGCAGAAAAACAATTAATTTGCATAAACAGCAACGACCTTTTTTGCAATCCTGGCTAACATGTTATTTTATTAAAAATGCTGAAATTGACAGTTTTATTATACATTAATACGTTTATAAACTTTATTCGCTGCCCTACATTAAACGATTTTGTTATTTTTCAATTCAGAAATATAATTAAATGTCAGCAACGTACTAGTTAAAATAAAATATTTTGTATTAAACAACATCTGATAATAATTACAATTATTATGTTAAATCGAGGAAGATTTAATAGGAAAATTATGTTTTATGGACTGATGGACGTTTCGATATCTATCTTAAAAAGGATGCTTTTCTGTTGGCTCTGATGGCGATGGTGATGATTAGACTTTCCTAGAATAGTTATCAAAAGTCATGTCGACCCATCGAACATAATTTTGTATATGTGGTGGTAAAGATTCACTTGTTACTGAACCCAATTACTGCAAAACACATATATATGGTAAGAAATTATTTTTTTGTTATTTGTAAAAAAATATTTAACACAATACAACTTTATTTATTAAAAAAGTAATTTCAAAACGCGACTCTAATATGTTAGTAGCCGGATTGCCGCTTATTTATATAATATGATAAACTAAATTAAGTCACATTGCAGTACCTCTGTTGAAATATTTTAACATTATGGAACATTTTATTCATTTGCGTAGAGAAAATAGATCAAAAACTTACGGAGGCAATCAAAATTACCAATATCTTTGAAATACTCAGAGGAAAAGCGGAATTAAAGTATATAGAAGTAATTCGTAGCTTCATTTTTTCCATATAACATGTATACGCTTAGAAATACTTTTAATATTCCTCTATGACTATGAACCTTATTTCTGACCAGAGAGAGAATTATACTTTTAGCGTTTACACTACTCAACCACTATTCCTCGATACTTTTGTGCGTCTCTAAATTCTTCTTGAAAAAGTGTGACGTTGAAAAAAAATCGGATAATTCAATATACATGAATTTGTGTTGATTTACTAACGTAGTTATCCAAATTTAAACAAACGAACAAGATAATGTTTGTATCCTTACATGACACTTTGTTTGTTGTAATGAGCCAAAAAAAAATCTTAAGATGCAATTATTATCAGAACATGTTTATGGCAAAAAAATAAAAAGTGGTACGAAATACGCTAGTATTCTCTATAATGTAACGTTATGACACTAAAGTAAACTAAACATTTAGACCACAAATATGTTTTATCGTTTTTTATCGTATTAGTATATTTTTCAAGAGGATAAATGTCACTCCCTATCTCTGAAAATATGGTATACATTTCTTTAAAAACGTGGAATTATTATAACTAATATAATATATATGCGATATTTCGGCTACAAATAAATAGGTATATAAAAATTCTACATCTTGGAAAATTAGAATTACCTACATCCGCAATGATTGAAAACTAGCAACTTTTAATAAGAACTTTGATCTAAGTCGTAGAAGAAGTTTCAAATCAACATTTTTTTTATTTAAAAAAATTATTTATAAACAACCCAATGTCACAAATTGACTTTTCTCTATATTATTTTTTGCATTGAACGTTGAATAATCAAATCAACTATTGCGATACGTTTAATAATATTTAATAATTGTTAAGTAATATAAGTGACATTTGAAAAGGCAGCAAATATAGAATTCTGTATTGATTCAAACTTATTTTCGTTTCAGTTTTAATAATAAATGACAAGTTTAATAAAAGTTTAATATATGAAAATAATTAACCCAATAAACATTTTTTATTTTATGAGGAAACTATATGATTTATTGTGGTTTTATGATATCTATAATATCCTATATATTTTATAAGAGTTTCATATCAGGATTGTTAATACTAATATGTCTATAAAAGTTTTGTTATAAAACCAAGAGTCTTTTACTTCAATAACCGGTTTTTTAGAAGATCTCTAGACTTCTTAATAAAGCCAATGGTTTTATTTAACGCTGCTAGATTCGTTTATAAAACGAATGGTTTTATATTATGTAACTAAATTTGTTATAAAACTAATGATTTTATATGAAGCTACTAGATTTGCTTATAAAACCATCATTGGTTTTACATATAAAATAATCAGTGTTTCATGAAGTACCAGGTTCAAATCTTCTCTACATAAAATTGTGTGGAATAAAATATAATACTTTTCGAATAGTCTGGGGTCATTATAAAATACAATAATCATAAAAGTGTGAAAACTATGCAACTTGATATTTTTTACATTAATATAAAATAATTCTATAATAGTTTTACTACATATTTAGAAAAGTTTTATAACAGGTTTACAGATATATTTATAAGACTAATAAATCTATTATAAAAACCGCCGTTTAAGACTTATAATACTTGTATTATATTCGTATAAGAAGCTGCAAGATCAAATTATAAACCTCATAGTTTTATTATTTAGTTTTGTAGAATGCTACAAGATGGCTATAAAGCAAAAAATGTTTGTTGGGAAGGTATATGAATCTTAAAATAAAATTTCACACCTGTCCTATATCAAAATCAAAAGCTAATTAATAACGGATATATGTTTGAATAAAGATGTATAATAGATGATTGAAATGCGATATTGAAATAGATAAATTTTATCAAAAACAAACAAGTATAATATATTTTTCAAAAGAAATTGTTATAATATGTTATGCTTACTTTGCAGTTTTGATTAGAAATAACTTACAATTAGTTAAATTATGAAGGTACTAAAAATGTTCTATATTAACAATGAGACATTTTATAAAGAATTAGTATAATCAAAGTTCTGGTGTTATTAAACTAAAATGTTCAATAATGTATAGATATTTTAAGAATAAAATTATGAAATTGTAGATGTGCAATATAACAGTGGTGTGCAATCTATTTCATGTTGCGGGCCAAAAATCAGGACTTAAATTTAGTCGTGGGTAATAATTTAGTTAAATAATGCACAACTTTCAAGTATTTTTATGAGAAAACGCACTACAATCATTCGGGAAATCTGAAAAGTTGTTTGAAAAATGCCGTATGTTGTCCAATATACCATATTTACAGATTGAAAGAGTATACTTTTTGAAAGAACAAGATTTTTCGAAAAATATCATATCATCTATTGTACATATCTACACATCTACGTGTAATAGCTAAACTAGAAAAATTTTCATTGTCAACTCGTTAACACATCATTGATAATGTTTTATTTGATTGTTACAGCTGATTGATACAAACAAGGATGGAGTGGTATCAATCGAAGAGTTAATCCAGTGGTGTTCACGAGATGAGAGCGTGCTCAGGTCGCTAGATACGTTAGATACGGTATTGTGATTATTTTCATTTCATTTTTTTTAAGTAAAAAGATTAAGGATACAAAAACTTATATCATGCGAAACTAACTACGATTATGGCTCACGTTTTTTATGTAATGATTAAAATGATAATTATTAACTTGCTCATCAAAAATGCTTGTGTGCAATATTTTGTCCGTATAAATTCTTGTAACGCATCGAAGCGTATTTCACCGATTATCAGTTTGAAGTAGTCTTGTCATTAAAATGTGCATCACACACGTTGTTAACATCCTCTAGATAATAATAAATTGACATAAATGCTGTTATGTGGTAGCTGAAACAGGGGAACTTTAATTGCAATTCCAGATTTCGCTGAAATTCTGTATTGTACTTAAACACGTGTTTCAGCTGAGAAACTCCAATCAATTCGATATCTCTCTCTGTCTCATTTAACAACAACAACAACTACAAAAATAATAAATAAGTTTAGTATACTAGTCAACATGATTGTGCAAGAATAAATGTATTTTTTGTGTATGCTTTCAATGTCATATATGTTATATATGTCATATACGTTAAATAGTTAAGTAATATTAATTATAATTAATACATTGGTAATACCTACACAATTGAATTCATTACACTTCGTTTGCAATAAAATAATCAATAAACTATAAATTTATACAAAAAAATGAAACAAATCTTTGGGAATTAGAATAATTTTTTTAAATTCAATTTTGTCCCAATTCAAATCAATTTAAGAATAATAAATAATTATATTAGGTCTACCGGAAAATTCTCTTTGTTTATAGTTTGCAACAAAAATATTTTTCGCTTGATCTTTATTAATATTCATTTCACACAATTTTTAAATCTAGATTTTATATTTTTTTTACTTTTGTAGGCTAATTTACATGTTTAGAATAAACATTGCCTCAACTCCGCACTTTAAGAACTTACTATTTGACTAATAATTTCTTCGGTTATGTAACATTGTACGGAGGTTAAAATTGTGGCAGGGTACGCTCGGCCTGTCGTAAAAGGCGACTAAAAGTGCAACTTGCTTCTCATCTGAATAAGATGCAAGCAAGGTTTCTACCGAGTGATTTCCGATGTAAGCAATCTTCCACCTATCGGCCAACGGCTTCGGGCGGATGAGCTGATAGGTGTAAGGGCACTCTTTTGTCCTGTCAACTGCATAAGGATGCAGAAGGCACCAGGGAATCACTGCATTTAACACCTCTAGCAAGCATAATTCCAATTTTTAAATCTAGATTTTATATTTTTTTACCTTTGTAGGCTAATTTACATGTTTAGAATAGACATTGCTTCAACTCCGCACTTTAATAGCTCACTATTTGACAATAAATTTTTATTGATTATGCAATATTGTACGGGGGTTAGAACTGTGCCACGGGACGCTCTGCCTGTCGTAAAACGCGACTAAAAGTGAAACTTGCTTCTCGTCTATAATTATCACCTATTGGCTAACGGCTTCGGAGGGATGAGCTGATAGATGTAAGGACACTCCTTTGTCCTGAAACAGAGAAATCTGTCTCAAAGGCGAATGAACCAAGGAATGGTCAACGGCATAAGGATGCAGAAGGCATCGGGGAACAACTGCATTAAAGACTTGTAAAGCACCCCTAGAATTCAATCAAGGCAATTGATGTTAGACGATATCGTACTAATTTCAATTTTTAAAACTAGATTTTATATTTTTTTACTTTTGTAGGCTAATTTCCATGTTTAGAATAGACATTGCTTCAACTCCGCACTTTAATAGCTCACTAATTGACTATGAAATTTTATTGATTATATAATTTTGTACGGGGGTTAGAATTGTGCCACAGTACACTCTGCCTGTCGTAAAAGGCGACAAAAAGTGAAACTTGCTTCTCATCTATCATTATCACCTATTGGCCAACGGCTTTGAGCGGATGAGCTGATAGGTGTAAGGGCACTCTTTTGTCCTGAGATAGAGAAATCTGTCTCGAAGGCAGATGAACCAAGAAACGGTCAACGGCATAAGAATGAAGAAGGCACCTGGTAACCTCCGCATTAAAAACTTGTAGAGTACCCCTAGCAATCAAGCATGGCAGTTAATGACAAAAGATATCGATCTAATCATGGTTATCGGATGCCAAGATTTAGCAGAGAGAGAACTCAAGGCAACTGTTCCGAGCAGATGCCTCAAAGTTCAGAATAGTCATGATGATTTCCAACCTTCGTCGCGGAGATGGCACTTGAAAAAGAAGAAATATTATGAATTGGTTTAAAAGTAGAATTAATAAAAAAAAGCATTTCAAAAATGTAATATATGGGTTCCCGACCCTCCTCGTCATTTAGTTAAATACGGTTTAAACAAATGTTTGCAATTTAAAAAAATGGTGCGAAACGATGTACAGTAGGAATTAAATTACCAGTACTAATATTTGTTTGAAAATTTCTAGTCACTGATTTATTGCCCTTGTTTTATTTTTCAATCGGACAGAACATTCCGGTAGACCTATAATTATATTTAATTAAAAGTTAAAAATTGAACACAAAATGTTGATTCACAATAAAAATTATGACGATAATGAGCCCTTAGTCGAAAGACATTTTCATAATTTTTATTTTATTTTTAATAAAATCAAATTATGAATCAACAATTTGTTTTCGATTTATTAAGGGGGAATTTTGAGGTGCATGGCCGATTTTATTAAATATTTACAATTTATATTAAAACTCTTATTTTCTTTCAAAACTAATATATATATAAAACTACAATGTTCAAATTGTCTAACTATATATGCTACAATTTAGTCGGGAATAGCTATGAAATTCTCTAAGCAAAAAATTCCATACTTTATGCTGTTTACGGTAATTTTCTCGAAAAGGGCTTGAAATAGAGATTTGAACGATATGGCAATCGCTTCATCTACTTCTACATATAACATCTAAAATCTAGTGCATCGCAATATTTGTTTTAATTGTTTTTGAAATTATAAGACATATTTCAAGAATAGTGTTAATATACCAATTAACCAAAATCGAACAATGTGATCACCGATTTGTTCAAGTCTCCATTCGAGAAAATATCCAAAAAACGACAAATTTTAGCGCTATAAACATCTTTTCCAGTTATAAAAATTATATAGACTAAACTATATATATATATAAACAATTAGAGATGTGCAAATGGGAGGTAATTTTGCAGGACTCATTGGGATCCACTGGGATGGTATGAGATTGATTGGGATTTAAGTGTGCTTAGTATTGTAGGTAATGTTTGGAAAAAAATTGAAAGTAGTGGGAGGATTAAGTATCATTAATATTTAAGAAAAAATGACTTTTAATTGCAAAAAAATAAGTTTATTTTTGGCTTTTCTCGCAAAATTGCCGAGAATAAACCTTTTTGTTGTTAGATTTACTGACACAACAAACTCCTTTCACCGAGTGATTACTGGTATAAGCAATCTTCCACCTATTGTCCAACGGCTTTGGGCGGATGAACTGATTTGTCCTGAGACAGAGAAATCTGTCTTGAAGGCGGATGAACCAAGGAATGGTCAACGGCATAAAGATGCAGAAGGCATCGGGGAATCAGTACATTAAAGACGTGTAGAGTACCCCTAGAAATCAATCATGGGACGCGTTTCCTGGTTGAAGAACCTGAGAGAGTGATTTAGATACAGCTCAGGGCAACTGTTCAGAGCAGCATTCTAAGCATTGAGAATGGGATAATCGGTGCGGAACGTTTTTATTATGGGATAGGATGGATTGGGATTGCTAATAAAGATTTAGAACTAGTTAGAATGTGATTAGATATTTAGTCCCATGCACTATAAACAATTATCAAAGGACTTTTAAGTAAATTGTATTTACGAGTATTTATTTCAAAATTAAACATATGCACCGAAGCTAAATAAACAATTTTCCCCCATTGTGTAGTTATTACCAAAATATTAACTGAAATTAGTAATACGTCTCATACATACTAAGTCTATAGATAACGGTGGTCATAAATGTCTTAAACGTTTATTGTATTAATTGTATTAATAGTATAAGGAAACTGTTTGTCTAAAAGGCCAATTTACATAGCCAATTATATCGTCCCACTACAATTAAGTACAAATATCAAAGCTGCGACGCATACAGAAAGAGTTAATGCAGGTTTTATCACAAATATTACATCAATTAGTTATATAATAACAATGTAAAATAGCAATATATAATGCATAAAAACTGAAAATGGGTGAAT
>JARJDW010023536.1:0-39927 GCA_030264715.1 Adinopsis sp. GC000173 | reverse complement strand
TCGTCGCAAGTTAAGTCAACCAACAACGGTTCATATTTTACTGCTTGACAACATGAACAAATAGATTCATGCATTCCACTTCCTACAACACAAAAATTTCAGTTTAAAACAATTTATGCGACAGTAAAATTCTTTGTAACACTAATTTATAGTCATTTTCACTATTAATGACTTCCGGAACTACAACATGTTTCTGCACTGTGTCATTATCAAGATTTCTAAGACTGTTTATATATAGTATGTTTGGTAATTACTTATTTAGATTTTTTGTCATGTGACTTCAGATGTACGTGAAAACGAACACTTCCGAGCAATGTTAGCTCCTAACAAACCAGGATTAAGTAATAAAAGTTTAATTTGAAATTATCAGTTCACGCGACAAAACATCTAAAATCCCAATATCATTGATCCCAATATATAAAAATAGTACAGCGAATGTAAGCCTCAGGAAAAAACAAAAGTATCGATTTTTATCGATTTACATGTATTTGGTATCGCCCTATTCAGTCGCAATACGTTAGCAAACCAATCAAATTCGTCACTTCGTACTTGTCTACCAATGTCACAATTGCAATCATAAACTCGTATCATGCATGGCTGTATAAACAAGTTGCCCGATATGATGCCCCCCAACCACTGTCAATCTGTGATGCCGGCCGAAAACAATGCGACAAAAATATTTAACGTCACGAATTTAACTCGGTTTGCTTATCATATTTCTTCTGATATAGGTCCAGTGCGTTAGTTCATTAACAGTAAAAGTTGCACTATTAACTCTACTTTTAAATCTAAAGAAAGTCTTACTTGAATTAAACTTTGTCGACGAACTGCAAGTTCCTATACATTCTGTAAAGTTGTTCAAAATGCCATAATTTTTACATAAACCATGGTTCTCTTTTTCCGTGGTAATCAGTCCGACAGTCCTTGATAGTTCTAGAGGAATTGGAGCACACATTTCATATGATGATGACGTTACATTACAATATGCACAACAGCCTTTTATATAGATATTTTCCACCTCACAATCACCTAGTTCTGGGCAAGATTCTTGTTGGCTAGTCACAATATATTGATCATACGATTTTTCGCATGTGTATGTGGTACAATTATCATCCGTTGTCCAATTTTCTCCATGGTATTTTAAATCATCACCTAATATACACGCGGTTTGTACACATTCACCGCAACATTCCGTTAAAGATTCGTTATACGTCCATCCGCGAGGGCAATCTTCATTGCACGTTTGAAATGATTCTCGTTTGATTAAATCGCCATTTTCTGATTGATCGCATGTAACGTTTTTACATTTATTGCCATCAGTTGATGGCCAAGCACTTCCAATCTGTAAATAAAATTAAAGTATTTAAATTTAAAGTTTATTAATGGCATTTCAATGAAAAATACTTCAAAAATATTAGATCCATTCCTGCAAGCAACTTTTTTAAAGCGCGGACAGCATTCTCCAGGATGCGTATTACTTTCATACTGAAAGTCCCGTAAGTCTTCCTCGGTTGGCCCATTTGGACAAACGATTTGTACAGATTGTATTTGTATCTAAATGATAAACAATATTATATAATTATATTTTTAATGATTAATTATGTTTCTTACACTTCCATCCAAGTCAACACACTTATTATTGGTACAAAAGTCTTCCGAGGTCCACGCATCATTAATACTCCTTTCAATGCCGTTTACTACACATGCAACAGCTTTACATTGTCCACAACACTGAGTTTGGTCCGTTTTAAAGTATTGGAAGCCAAGGTCGCATGTTTCATCGCAACTAATCACATGCGTAATTTTCTGCACACCATGTTCTCGGTTATGATGGCATTCCATTTTTAGGCAAGGATTATGCTCATCAATCCAAGAATCGCGAATTCCGTATGCAACACCGCGATCTTTACATGAAAGTCGTTTAATGTTTGGACAACACTGTCCGCTTACATTCTCGTACTGGTACTCATAATCATTGTAGTCTGGAAGAGATTGAATAGCAGGGCATTCTGTTATTGAGCAGGCACTATGATATCCGGTTGACGGTGATCCGTAACAATGACATTCCCTGCAAGGACCGTCACTCCATGTGTCATTAACTTCCTTTAAAACTGTCTGTTTTTCGAACATATTTCTTTCGCGTTCTCCGCCATCTTGCGCATTTGTGTACTTCAAGTCAACGATGCAGCTTTTAGGTGCTTCACATGTGTATTTAGGACAACAAATGCCCGTTATATTCTGATTAACTGGCTTGTGAAATTGTAGGCATTCTGGTGTTTTAGGGCATAATTCTGGCTTACACGTGGATTTTATTACAGGACAGCAACCAGATTCATCAATTTCCATAAACATTCCTTCTTCTGCGCTAGCTTGTGCACTTGCGATATCTACATGTTCGCAATCTTCTACTGGTTTACACTGACAAACAAATTCTTGACAGCCATTTGGTTTCGATATTAATGTCATTACTTGACCTGATGCACAACTTATAGGTTGTGGAGGATCGCATGTTGGTAACTCAGTAGCAGCAGGTACTGTAAATTAAATACTTAAAACACTTTGAAGAGTTTTGATAGGACAACAACATACCACAAATAACTTTATCACAACATTCATTTTCTTGCTTCGCCAATTTTATGGGCATGTGTCCAATTTCGCATATTGTATCAACAGTGGGACAATGTTGTTTTTCGCATTTCATATTTATACCGACACATTCACATGTAGTGCAAGCATCCTTTTTCCATACGTCACCCAAATGATGGCCTTCATCATCGCACGCGAAGCAAACATCTTCATCGACACATGTATTATTCATTAGAACCTAAATTTCATTATATCGATTGGCAAATGCTATTTTTAAAAATGTGTGTTTTGTAATACCTTTCCTTCCGGACAAAAGCATCCCTCAACGATAACATTGTGATACTTTTTGTGGTTGCCGGGATTTAAAACGTAATCACATGTTCTAGGAGCGCTAGTTTCACAAGGTCGATATTCCTGATCGTCATTACACGTTGCAGCTGGGCACAATTCATTATGCCAATCAACACAAAAACCGTTGCTTAAACACTCCCGTGCATAAGATCCAATGGAATTACACGCGCGCTCCGGATGATGGCCGCATGTGTCCTTTCTACACCATTCGATAAACATTAATGGATCCAAAATAGGATGGCACTGTAAGTTAAAAAATGCATTTCAACTCAATAATAAGTGTTTATAAGTAGTTTATTGATAAAATACAATGTAGGTCTCTAATTAGGCTTAAAGAGTTGTCGTGGTCTCTGCGGATGTGAGACTACTTCTTGACATGCTGATTTTATATCCGGATAAATGAATACAAATCCCAGATTCAGAGCGCGCTTAGGCTTTACCATCTGGCCAGTTAATAACATATTAGCTCGCTCTTGAAACATTAACTTAAGGACAGTTTGTGGTAATGGAAAAACGGTTGGTCTATTTAATGCTGAACCAAATGCTTTTACGAATTCAGTATTGGTGATAATTTGAGGTGCAACCCCGTTAAGAATTCCATTTATTTGTGGGTTTTCTATCGCTAAGGTAATCAATCGTGATAAATCGCTAATGTGAATCCATGGCAGCAATTGACTTCCAGGGAGCATTGGACCTCCAAGACCAAAGTAAAAAGGTAGATACAAATTCTTCATTATTCCACCTTCCCTTCCGATTACTACACCAGAACGTACAGTAATTTGTCGACAAGCTATCTGACTTGGTAGTTTAGCCGCTTTCTCTAATTCCAAACACATCTTTGATAAGTAATCATATTCGGTAACACGGCTTTCTTCATTGTATTCGATTTGCGGATCAGGCTTGTATATCGCAACTCCTGATATGATCACAAACGAATTGATTTTTGCAGGATTATTTGCTATGTTTTCTGCTAATAATTTAGTCGTATCGATGCGTGAATGCCAAACAATTTCTTTAAACTCATGGGTCCAACGACGCTTAAAATCAAGTATATTTTGACCAGCTAAATTAACGATTCCTGTAACATCGGATGGTATTCCGAAACTCTGAATGTCGCTCCATGATAATTGATTTGGCTTCTTTGGCTTTCTAGACACAATCGTAACAGTAAATCCTCGATGCTTTAAAATATTGTACAAATGTTGGCCGATAAATCCACTTCCGCCACCAATTAATATGTGACCGTAAATTGGTGACATTTTACTGACATGTAATTTTTAACAGGGATGGTGAATGAAACTGAATGTTTATATAACGCGACACGAAGTTTTAAAGGTTATAAACTTAATTATAAATAAACGAAATAAATCAATGGAAATTAGATAGGCAACTAAACTTACTTGTCCATATTGCAATACATCAACAAGTTGCACGCAAGGATCCTGATCAATGGGCAATGGTTCGCAAACTTCTTCCACTTGCTGAGCACACGTTTCGTTCGTCATTCCCGGCAATTTATCGTACAACCAACTTAGGCCTAATTCTTCGACGTTATCCGTAACAAAACCAGGTCTTGTTGTCATATCATCATCAGGATCTTTATTGCAATTTCCACATAAGCCTTCCAATTTATTACCATACTTATGCGAAGGGGCTTTGACGGAAACGCCCAAGGAAGGAAAATATACGCTGACCTGCATGATTCAATTAGTTTTTAGTTACGCTATTTAATCGATGCGTATTATAGTACGTAGTATGTATACTATATCGTTTATTTTAAAGGCAAGGACAATAAAAGCTACAGTTTACATTGCCACTTTTGTTATAGTTTATAGGGAACTTTTCTTTGCCACGGCCTAGATGGAAGCTTCACATTTGTAAGCAAAAACATCAAGTATAACGTTTGATCTCTATTTTTGCTTACCTACAAATGCAAAATTTTCATCTGCTTTACAACAAAACAGCCTTCATTAACTCGTCAAATAATTTCCATACATAATGCTTTGTAATTTTAAATTTTACAAACATATTTTATGAGTTTATTTCTTTATATAATATTTTCTCCGATAACGAAATCAAATATAGAATATTGAAACATTACAAAAACCTTCTTCAAAGAGGAATTTCCATTTTTGTCCGATAAAATCAGCGATATGGCATACATACCCTGCTCAAAACGAAAAGGGGACCAACAGGTAGAAAACCTTTTGAGAGTCGCATTTAATATTTAGTCAATATCCCACTCCCTTATTTTGACCTAGTCTCTTTTTTGTTTTGAAGAGTGTACCTATATATTACTAAATTAGTTGCTAGAAAGTTACCTCAACCTGGGCCTTTATTAGTGAGATCTTTAGATGTTTGGATTTAGTCTGTCGCACATCTAACCATTCTTCAATTTCAGTAAAATCATCAATCCATTCTCCATCAACAATTAATTTAAGATTATTGCGATGCATGTCATAATATATGTGAATTTTATGGCCTTGATATAATATTGTTACTTTTCCTACACACATTTTTTCCGGTTCGTCTTGACAAGGATGATTTGTTATTAGAACCTGGTTAATAAAAATTATTGACAGTGTTTGAATGATTTCTTAATGTAGGAGGACTTACTTGGAATACATGATCATCTTGATATTTGTCCAAAAGATCACGCGACATTATATAAACACAATTTCCGTTAATTGTAAAATTTCGTTCATCGTATGTAACATATTGCAAATGAGGCAAGATGTTGCATTCGCAATCTTTACAATTGGATGATTTTATACACGAATCGCCCTTGCGAACTAATCCAGGCGGGCAATAACATCCAGGGAAGCATACATTTGGCATTTTAGAGCACAAACCAGGATCGGACATTGATTCGCAAGTCGGTTCACATCTTCTCCGGTAGCAATCGTGATAAATCAGCGGTGATTCGCAATAAATAGCTACAAATGTGTTTCAATCAAAAATTGAATAATGAAATGTTTATATCTACATACGACAGTCGTGAATCGTCCTCCAATCAAGCAATTCAATAGTACTATCGGCTGTCATGCAATCAACAACAAATGTTTCCAATGTATTGCAACGGCATGTTTCAACTGCTGTATTATTGTGTTCGGCTTTTTCAAGGCAGAGACACGTTGTTTCCAAGCATCGCGAGATAAATGCTTCCACGTCTAATGCTTTAGCACAATCACTCAAAACTTGGCTTCTACAAATATATTGATACATGCAATAATAAATAAAGTAACAAAACTGTTAATTTTTAATTAAATTTTATGTAGTGATCAGATAACTTGAACTACAATGTGATACACCTCCTATCTGCAATACAAAACAACTGTTTTTCAATACAGTAAACAATGCGGGACAATTTTACACCTCGTATATTCCTTACTATGATATTATTTATGCAATTATTCTTAAACAATGTTCTGCAATTTTATTGCTTAGTGTCTTCGGGTTTTATATAAAATATTTTGAAAACCAATTTCCAATGTTTGAAGGAATCTTTGGAAGACAATTTTAAAGATAGGAATGTTCCTTATAATGCGGAGGCACCTTATTTTATGTAAATTGATTCAATTAACTAAATTGGTACTATATAAATATCATTACTTACTTAACTTGGTTGCAAATTTCCCACGCTTTATTCTGTAAATGTACGGGGCAGACTTTCATATCCCAACTCTCTAAACTGCTTGGCGCTGCCCACGAATCGCCAAATTCTACTGATGTTTTAGCAATTGTACGGTCCGGTCGTAACTTATCATCATTCTTGATATTATTGTAATACCCACACAACCCAGCAACTTGATGTTTTAATTGTATTGATACACCAATTTTAATATTCCCTTGTTTATTCCAAATCACCCAGAAACCGTATTGATTCGACACAAATAACAGAACATTTCCTAAGCGTGAAATTGAAAATAGATTCGTATTTGAGCTTAATTTCTTGCTTTGCGATACTGTGTAATTGTAACCATTGTATTCGACTGATAAATCAGCATGTAAAATAAAAACACTTCGACTATGAACAATAGTTAATTGCCGCGTACAAAGTTCCTCACAGATTTTCTGAACTATAAATAATATGTTAATGTATTATTATGTATAATAAAGTAATAAATGTGCTTACTTGAAACTTCCCACTCAAAGTTTTTCATGTCCGTCACCAAGATATGATTGCAAATATCATAATTATATTCCGTATTATCAAATGTATTAAATGAACGACCAGTTACATTACATATTGCATCAGGTTGCGGTGGCATAATACAGTCATACCTAAATAAAAATTTTAATTACTATAAATTGAAAATTTGGAAAAACATGTATCTGTTAAACCCTGTGGCATAAGAAGCCGAGCGGCTGCATGCAAACACGCCCCTTAGCGCTTTTAGCAGTTTTTCTAAGGAAACATAATAGAAATATTTTACAATAACCTTTATAATTACACGAAGACAACACATTTCGATTAATGCTCAGCTTCATTTGCCCAGTTTATTTACAATTGATTGGCAAAAGATGACAATGTTTCGAAATCAACTGTTTAATTTCAACTTCAAAAAAAGTATTATGGTGAAGAAAACAGGTGTAACCAATAGTTATAATGGGCTGAATGATAACAATCACATTACACTTGAAACACAAACATGATAAATTACAACAGATAAATTTTAAATTTATTTTTTCAAAATAATTGTTTAACGATTTAAGAAATAAAATCATTCCTGTGTAAAACACTTGTTAGCTATAAGCTCATTATGACTATTCGTTCTGCCCGTTGACTTCACCATAGCAATTCGTTTGGAGATTGATCTGGGAACGTTGGATTTTGATTAGAAATCGAAGTTATTTTTTCTGTTACGCTTTTTTGCAAATCAATTTTACATATTGATTAACAACACTGCAATCATCTATCTTGACATATCAATATATGTTTGATGTCCTAATACTTACGATGGACATCTTTCTTTACTCTTGGAATCATCGGTATACTCAGGAATTAATCCAGATGGACATTCGATAGGTGGACATGGTTTATTTTCCAATGGTATTATTGGTTTTTTTCTAACGCATACATAAACTGGACAACCTACTTCATCCAATATTTCCTTACTAGCTTCGGGTACAATTTGAGATGATATCTTTTTATCCCCTTTAATTTGGGACTTTATCGAAGATTCTTTATTGTACGTCCTTCCACTAGAAAACATTGTAGTTATATGTGATCTATCTTTCCGTAAAACCGCTTTAAATCCTTCCGGACAAGTTAAAACTTCACACTTGATCGTTTCCACTGCAATATATATAATAAATAATATATTTTTTTATTTTATATATTATTTTACTAACAAGGAGATAATGATTTTTTTGTTTCTGTTTCGGCGAAGATTGTTGTAGGCATAGTGCTAGGCGGAATTGTTGAGCAATCATTTTCATCATCGGGACAATCTTGCACACCGTCACACCACGATGTTGCATTTATACATGTATTACTAGTTGGACACAGAACGGTGTCTTCTTCGCATGGTCGACATGCACATCCGCATGTTGATGTCACTGTACTTCTCAATCCCTTGAAATTTAGATTTTTATAACAATTCATTTGAAACCAAAATCTAATTACCTCTGGACATTTATCGCATTTCTTAGACTCGCAAAGTGGCTGTCCACCAAGTTTACAAATGCATTGAGAACAATCTTCCATTTCAAATAAAGCTCCAACTTGATAGGGAATGTGACCAATCATACATGGACACTCTGAACGTGTAACACATGCTTCTCCATTCCACCAAAGTTCTGGTTTACATCTACACGCCTCTATTTCTAATACCGAAGATATTACACCAGGGCAAGTATTGCATTCAGATGGGGGCAAAGTTGTATAACTAGGTTGTGTTGCTAAACATTACAAAGTTAAATGAGTCTAATTAGAAATTTGTACAAATAACTTACGATACGTCTCGTAGCATCCTAAGATTTCCAAGCGTAGCTCTATATTTCTATGCCATTTAGTAGGAATAATTTGTAAGTGGCTTGCCAAAATAGGAATTTTAAAGTCATTCTGATGTATAGAGTTTTCATCATAATTGCCTAAAAAGTCTCGCTCTACATTTAACTTTCCTATAATTTTATTCCAATGTCCAGTGCCTGTTTGTGAATATCTTACATGGAACGTTGTCACCCAACCACTTGGACCTCCCTTTGTTTTAAAACCAGTTATATTTCTTAGCTCCATAAAGTCAATCTACGTATTTTAAAATTAATTACATTTCTATTCCACTAAATTCTTATATTATTTTAATTTAATTACCTTTATGTATTCATGCGGCGAGTTTGTCATAGGTCTCCAAGCATTCTTCGAACCTAATTTTAATTCCTTCTTTGTATTACTTGGTCCATATTCAGAACTAACTTCAATTTGATGATCACCTAAGGTGCCATCATTAATTCCCATCGGATCATCACACATAGCAGGCTTAAAAACACTTCAGTTAAATAGAAAAACAAATAATATAAATATATTACCATTGTAACATCGTGTTGAGGTTTTAGAGTAACTTCACTGCATCCAAGAATGTCTACGCGCAAAGCGGCAGCTCCATTCCAAGTTAAAGGAACAAATTTAACAAACCTAGCTTCAACCGGTTGATAGAATATATGTCGGACTGGAGTATTGCCGTCCACGGATCCTCGAAATACCTAGAAAATATTTTAAATACATATTACAATAATTGTTACAAATTTAATTATTTTTTTACGTTGGGCTCATGAGTCATATCGAGTATATGATTCCAAACATCATTTTCACGCGTTGAATATAAAACTTTGAAACTGGTTACATATTCATCATAAAGTGGGCTGCCTTTTATAACAACACCATATATTGGTTCAACTTCTTCTAAATCAACAATTAAATATGGTGTTTTATCATTGGGACTAGGAGACCAACTTCCGCCTAATGGAGTAAAATATTATTAATAAACATAATCTAGGAAGAGATAAAGGAAGAACCGTAAATCACACCATCTTCAAACAAGAATAAATAAGACAGTTTATCTTATTTACTGGTGTTTGCAGATGCGTTAATTCATAACTCTTTTTATATCGATCTTCAAACTATATAGTCCGAGGATAGAAATAAGAAGAACAATGAACTAAATAATAATAAATAAGACAATATTGTAAGTTTATCATTAATAAATAGTAAATGTAATGTGCATTCGTCAGGAGTAGCAGGCACTTAAAATAATAAACTCAATATTAGTAGTACACAGCATTGGCCTACTTACTGCTGTTTAAAAATGGGGTGATTTATCTATCTAATATTCGATTATTAATTACAGTCCTAAATTGTTTACCTGAATGTGGTGCTACTTTAGAGTTAATTCTAGAAAAGTATGGTTCAAAATTTTCATTTAAAATTGAGCTAGCTGTAAAAGCTCCATCAGGAAGCGGTTTACTAAGAATTAAGTCTTTAATGCTGCAATCAAAAATATATGTATTAAATAAGGTAAAGCGGGTAGTATCTCAAACATACTTTTCTTCCGGACATTCCATTGGGGGTGTAACTGTTGTTTTAATCAGCGGCACTTTTGTAGTGGTAATAAATTCTACATCTACCGAATCAGATACGGTGATTCCCGGAATTAGAATTTGTTCATTGCAGCTGCTTGTATCGCACGTATAGTAGTTATTCAAACATTGGCAAATCATACAATGTGACTCCTTATAAATTTCTCCTGGCTGCAATAAAGTCATGTTTACAAACTGAACATTTATACTTGAAGGATAACATACTCGGACAGGATCACCGTCGTGCGAATGACACATACAATCTTGAATCGAAACGCATGTATTGTTATTTGCCCACAGCATACCAGGAGGACATTCATTTTTCTTCACAGCTGATACGCAAGCAGATTCGCATAGTTGCTTATTCGTACATAAACCTTCCTCGCGGAGTACGTAGGAATACGCCAAACATAGTTTATCACAATGTATTGCGCACTCGTCTTTTACCTCACCAGGTGGACATTCTGCCATTAAAATAGATTTTATTTTAATCAGTTAATGAATTTTAAAAAAGTGAGTTAAATACCAGCTGGGTGCAAATCTGCTTCCAGATCAACTACTTCTTCTTCTTCTATTGGCAAATCAGTATGTGACGAGAATTCACATTCTGGTCGGATTGCGACAACATTTGCAGGCCAATCACATGTCATTGAATTAGGATTAAACAGCATGAATTGGCCACATGTTTTTTCAACTAACTTGCCGCCGTCGTAGTAGGGAACGCATTGGTAGAATTTGTGGCAACTGTCGGGATGCTGTTCATGTGGTCGACCAAAAGTGCAAGGTAGTATAGTGGTGATTTCCTCTGCGCTGGCTTCAGTAGTCAACATAAAGGTTTCCTCTAAAAATGATATATTCTAGCATATAAGCAACAAATATTAAAAACGCATACCGCATTTGCAGAATAATCTTATTTCAAAATCAGGACACGGCCTTTGTCCGGGTTGCGATAAACAAATTAAACCCTTGTTTAAGTCACATTCCACGTCAAAACCTGTTTCCTTCGCTGACATGTGAGTGCCGACTGTGCGACATTGAATATCTGCAATTTCTTCTTGTTTACACCGTACATCACCTTTCAAATTATTCTGTAGGAAGCGTTAATGCATTACTAAATCACTGGAATATATTTTATAATTTTACCATAATGATATCGTTAGGTATAGGTTCAATATCCATAATTTTTTTGGATTCCTTATTGTACAATTTACTGTCTTGATTAATCCAAGAAGTCCACCCTTGGGTGCAAATAATTTCCTGCATTCCTTGATGGTGACTGGTCTGAAAAAATAATGAAAATTTAGTAATAATTAATACTTAGCAAATTATTAATATTACTGGAATAACTTCAACCGGCCGGCATGTATGACCTTTGCATATCTTTTTTTGCCGTGAGCAGTAACATGTTTGACAATCGTCGGATTCCATTACATCTCCTTCATAGTAAGTAACATTTCCAATTTCTAGACATACTGGCCGGCAAGCAGAGCGCGGTACGCATTCAAGTAGCGAAGAATTTGAGTAAACATGATCCGGTGGACATACTTTAGGCTGACAACCTTCCACGCATGTTTCCTCCTTACACAGCTTGCTAAGCGGAGTTGACAGTAACAAATTATCGCATGTTTCAGGAGGACATGTGGATACACACGAACTATATTTGGAGCACATTTCATTGCACTGAATTGCTTTAAATTAAATTCATTAATTAACATATATTATTAAACGATGAAATGCTTACGACATAACTCTTGAGATCTCCACTTTATTGAAATTCCATGATTGTTGCATGCCTGTGCATATGCTGCAACAGCTGTACATAAACATTCACAATCGCCGCCTTGATCACAAGCGCAGCTATCAAAAATGCAACGTTCTAAATAGTCTTCAACTGGAACCTCCGAATGACACGCAGCAAACGCCTTTGACTTTAATATTCCACACTTTTTAACAGCAAATATTTTACGTTCAGGACGTAATTTGCATGTATCTGTAATTTCTTCGGTTTCCGGACAATATTCCTGTAATTTCCAAGAATCACCAAATATTTTCGAAGACGCCTCAGCAATTCCACCGGATGGGGTTTGGAAATCATCATGTGCATCGTTGTTATAATTACCACACAATCCTTTAACCTATATTTAATCGAAATTAGTAATATTTAGTTATAGTTGATAAAAAGATATAGAGTCGAACCAAACCAGCAGGATCATTAACTAATAAGAAAACGCAAAATAGGGTTTTCACTTGAAAAAAGTGCCACCGATAAACAAATTTGCATATCCAATTCAATTTTTAAGAAAAACAATTTTGGAAGCACTTTTAAGTCTTACGATTGATTGATGATCGTGCTGGTCTGGTTCGTCTCTTTATTATTTTCACAAACCTTTGTTTTCCATCGTGGATCTAATTTTACGTAAACTCTTGTGCCTCTATCCCATAATATAGATAATCCTAAATCAGCAGCCTCAATTATCACATACAAATCCACCGAACGGACCGTAAACGTTTTATAAATCTGATTCAGAGAATGTAAATTTGATTGGCCGCGTGTTAGCACTATACTTTCATGGTCATTCGCCGACGAAACTTTTACTGTAATTGATTTAGAGCAACTTACACCCAGAGAACCGCATGGCACATTCTATAGAATATATAAAATAGTATTCGATTCAAAAAGATATGTAATAATTAATTACTTGTATTGTAACATCAAAGCTTCCTTCGCCTGATAAACTACCCTTAGATAATACATAATCGCATTGCCCTTGATAGTCGTACATTTTGCCGTCGAATGTTTGGAAGTGCGAGTCACCCCATGCTGCACATTCTGAAGTACATTGCCGATTGGTACACTCCCATTTGCCTTTCTTACATTTACTAAAAATGCATATTTAATTATATTTAGATAATTATTTCTTCATTAATATTACCATGTATTGCAATCACTTTGCACTATAGAGTTTTCTTTATAACTGCGTCCTCCATGATGACAGGGACACTCGCTAGGTTTAACGCATCTACGGTTACGCGAATCGAGAACGTAGCCCTCTTTACATTCGCAACCAGAATGACAAACGCCTGCACTTACATAGTTAGGGTCATGCATATTCTACAAAGCAATTAATTAAAATTATTGCAAGCTTTTTTTAATTATAGAATGAGGTTTACTTTGCATGTAAGAGGCTCGACCGGTTCGCATGTTGTAAAAACAAAATTTCTTGTTGAATCACACTTTGATTGCAATTCGTCCACCCCTGGATATTTTTTTATTTCACTTGGAGTTGCCACTTTGCATTCCCATACGGCGTTAATGCAAGTACTATAAACAAAATAATTATTTGTTGAATATTGATTATGCTTGCTGTAAATTGGTAGTTAAGTTTAAATGACACGGCTTTTTAGAGGTAAAGAATTTATAACAACAACGCATGCATTACACCACAGTTTATCACTTCTCCTTCATGGTAGTTACGATATATAACCAAAACGTTAGACCAGTGCTGGATTAACCAATAGACACATAAGACAAATTTCTAGAGCCCGTAATTCGGAGACTCCCGGTTTAGAGCTCCATTCAAATATCTATCGCATTTTAAGGGACAATTAAGAAAAGTTGTAAAATATGAGAGATATTTATGTCTCTTCCTGTATTAAAAAGAAAAGACTCCAATTTTGTATTTTGGCTAAGAACCTTTGAAAGCATAATGCAGTCCTGCGTTCGTAGAACACTAGGAAGTTTGTTTAATTTATTACTTCTAATAAAGCGCGCCAGTTCAATTTATCAAAAATAATTATTCTGTATAATAAACACAAAATTCTATGAAAACTTACCATAGTTCCATGCCTTTCGTTGCCGGTCGGACTTCTTTATATCCAGCAGGAAATTCAATACCATAATGTTGACATTTACAACGTCCTATCGGTATACATTCGCCGTACTCATCCAAAGCCATTCCTTCAGGACAATTGCAACCTTCAACACACTGCTGGCGACAGTTTGTGTTTCTGACATCATTACAGGTGCGCGTACAAGAATTGCCACAAATCTGATATACTTGGCCTGCGGGACAAGTAATACCGCATTCATGTACTTCCACTCTCCATGGAATTTTCACACCAGCCAATGCACATTCTTGGGCATAAGCAGCCAGCATCGGACATAAACAGCCAGATATTTTCAGTTCACACGAGCATACATCATATAAGCAGTCTTCATAAAACGGTATTGGGTCTACGAAATCGTGGCAAGGTTTGAACGTTTGCGATTTCAATTTACTGCACATTTTTTCCGCCTTTGCCTTATTTTGAATATTAATGTCGCATGGATGTGAATTTCTTTTTTCAGGAATGTCATTACACTTTTCAAGTGTTTTCCATTTGTTTGCAAATGGAACTACTGACTTTTCTATATCGTTCTCAGGAGTGAGAAAATCATCCTGTTGATTATTGTTAAATGTGCCGCACAAGCCTGTAGTTTTTCCGTAAAAGGTTGACGGAACATCAATGTAAGCACGATTAGTTCCATCCCACCAAACTTCTACTTTATTCGGCAACTCCACTAAACAATAATTTACAATAAAACTATATAAGTTAAAATCAAAGCGTCACTTACCCACTATAAATAGCGATGAAATTATTCTAATATTTATTCCTTTCACATTTGTAGGCAATTGATCAATGTCTATGCTATTGATTGTCACTTCATGGCTCTGTTTTAACTTGATTACTTGACCGGCATAACGTATTATCACCGCTTTCGTACAAGAAGGCATTCCAACTGCAGCCATTGCCGGGAAATTCATTGCTTCGGAAACCGCACCACTGCATGCAACATTTTCACCCTCAACTGTTATATTATCACTCTGCATTAAAACGTAAGTGCATTGTCCCATAAAATCATAACGTTTGCCGTCAAATGTTATATAGTGAGGATCGCCTATTGCAGCGCAACGAGCACCACATGATACCTACAAACAATTTAATAGATTTGTATTTAAGTATAGGTAGATTTTTACCTCTGTGCAAAGCCATTGGCCGTCAAAGCATGTGCATGTATTGCACTGCTTAGAGACGCTACTTCCCGGAGGATGTTCTTTGCCTCTTAGCCTGCAAGGACACTGATCCTTGGTGATGCATTTGTCATCGTGTAGTACAGTACCTTCTGGACAATAACAGCCTTCTTCGCATATGGATTCATCTTTTCTTTCCAACGATGCTCCACAAGTTGGTTGTCCGTGAGGTGGAGCACACGTCATGTAAATGCGCCCATCCGAACATTTCATCGCTATAATAGTTCATATATAGATTTAGAAGGCATATTTCTAAACCAGGTTAAAATTCAGTGGTTTTGGGGTGATACGGGCATAGAAAAAAGTAGGGAAAAGTTATCTTAAGCAGGCGTAATATATAATGTAGACAAAAATTATGTCAGGTGCGTTTGACTTTCAAGATACTATTTGACATGTTATAAAAAGAAACCAACATCGTTATCATTTTTTGTTTGCAATATATATCACGCCTGCTTAAGACAATTCTTGCCTATTTCTCGATAAGAGAGTATCTTTTTAAAAACCCCAAAACTCTAATCCGGATCGGGAATACAATAAAATGTCATTACAATCTCTTTTATTCGTAATGGTCATTGTTGTACTTTATCAATCAATCATACCAGATTATTCTTAATTTTCTCTATACATGCAATCAGCGAAACAATAAGATATGTTCGATGCAGTCTAAATAAGACTATTACTTAATATTGAAGCTACTTACGACAAATTTCTTCATTCCTCCAGTTTGCTATATGTTTTACACCCCGGTGCATGCAAGTTCTTGCATATACGTCGAAAGCAGTACAAGCGCAAACGCTTCCCTCTTCCTTGCAATTGCAGTAATCAAATGTACACGATTTTTGTACTTCTGCTATGTCGGCAATCTGATAGCATGGCTTGAATACATCGTTCTTGACAATCGAATGACAAAATTCTTCAGCTTCACGTGCGCGCATAAAATTGGTGCATTCTTCCACTTCCGTTGCGGGTTTAAGACACGGTTCTTAAATGCCATTTAAAAATTAATAATAAACCAAGCGTTTAATTAATATAAATACCATCCAAGTCTTCAACTAGCCAACTGGAAGCAAATACTAGTGTACTATCATGCATTTCGCCATCCTTACTTTTGAAATCGTTCTCCTTATGACCATCAAAAACGCCGCATAAACCTTCTGTGCGATTCCATAATGCTTGCGAGACTTCAATTTGCAACATCTGATATGTATCCCATTTTATTTTCACGCCGATTGAATCTAAAGTTATCACGATGTATTTTCCAACCATTTCAGCTCTTAAACCTGGCAATTGCCCGGGAATCGGCAGTATTTTATGTGGTGTCATAAACACCGGTTTTCCATCATCTAAATTTGAATAAATGTTACATAATGTTAATTAAATAGACGCATTAATATACCATTTCTTTGTAGTACGTATTCTTTATCTTGCACGAAAAACTTGATAATTCGATAGCAAACAGTTCCAAACTTGTGGCAATTGTTATTTTTCACCAAGATGTTAAATATGTCATCAACTACGTCACGCACCAATGTATGAAAGCATGGCGTGTCAATGCTGAAGATATTTCCATCGAATGTTTTAAAATGTAGTCCATTCCATGTGAAGCAAACGCCCGACTTTGGTTGCTTCTCCTCCGTGGTGACAAAGTGATGTTCCACGCTCTCAATTTCAGTCATATTTGGAAAATCGAAATTGGCATCTTCGACCACTGATTCAATCTATTACATAATGAATAATAAATATAAATACATTAAACATAGTATGAATGTATTTACTTTCTTTCTGTGCACTTTGTTACTCGTGGCAAAAGCATGATAATCATAATCGTTTTCGTCAATCTCCTGTTCGCTATGTGCGTTAATTTGAAATGAATTGTTGAGTGTTTTGTAGTAGGTGTGAGATGTTGCGCCCAGAGGTATTACTTCCAAATTTTCGCCTAACATTTTGTAAATATATTAATTAACCATAAAAAATATAGTAAACTCCCGATTATTCGAGTGCGGGTTATCGGATGTGTAAATTATCCATTCATGAATTTGAGTATATCAGTCAATGGTAGTTCAATTATAACGATATAAAATCAGTTAGAAAAATTTAGAAATGTGCACAGAAGTATACATTTATTGCCATCTCAACTACTCCCAAATTTTTATTTTCAATCCCCAATATACCATTCCCAGTGATTAGAATTTCACTTTTTTTTAATACCTATTATTAGGTTCCATAAGTACATGGAACCCATTGGGATCAAATTTTTTTAGATTTAATATTTTCTCCCATCGCCCCATGGGATGCTTATATGATTGGTGTTTCCATTCAGTACCTATAATACTAAGCGAACCTGAATCCTATCCAATGCCATCCCATGCAACTGAGTCTCATGAGGTCATTCAAAATTACTTTCCATTTACACATCTCTAGATAAATTTAAATCAATATTTCAAAATTATTGAAAGAAATCAAAATTACTGATTTTCTAACCAACAATGAACACAAAACATCTTAAAATAATTATCTGCCGAGCATTATGTAATAGTTTGTATTTTAGAAAAAAAAATTAATTTGTATTATTCTTTTTTTTAATAATCCGTACCGCCTCAACCCAGATAGTCGGGAGCATTTTGCAATACTTTATATATATAATTACCATAAACACATTGTGGAATATCTGATGGAGTAAAAGTTCCAGTTGCGTATGAACATGTATACAACGGGTGTGGTTCATATTCAAAGTGTACTCCATCAGGACATGACAATTGGCATGTAAGTTCATTCATATTGCCGGTACAGTTGTATCCGCCGTTGAATTTCAAATGCCTTGCAGAACATGTATTAACATCTAAATTAGAAAAAATCGCATTTTTTATTTATCTATTACGCCTAATAAATTACGTACTGTATTGGCATTGCGGGCCTCTAAATTCTTGTGGACATTGGCACGAATTGAATTGCATACATTTACCCCCATTCATACAAGGCGGCTCACAAGTTGCTAGAACCATAGATTATTAAACTGAATATAGACAAGATCATTAAACAATACCTAAACAGTCTGGTATTGCTTGGTAGTTTGGATTTGCCGGAATCCAATTGCCGTCTTTGCAAAGCATCGTAGTTATTTGAGTAGTATCCGGAAAGCGATGTCCAGGCAAACATTGCACTGTACAAGACGTTGATCGACAGGAGCGCTTAGCGTTCAAAGGCATCGGCGGATAGTTTAAGCACGGCCGATTTTCAAATTGACAATGTGGTCCCTGGAAATTCTCAGGGCAATCACATTGATTTGGCGCCACACATATTCCGTTGTTTTCGCACTTTGGTAGACAGGTCGCTAAATTAATAAATTTTATTTTAGCTTATTGTTAATAAAAAATAAATTATTTATACGTTCGCAATTCGGAATTCTATCCCATTCCATGTCAACCGTTTGCCACTTTCCATTATTACATACTATGTAAATAGTGTCCTGTCCATTAGGAAATAGATAATCAGGGGTGCATTTGGCTCGACAGCCGCTGAATTTAGAGCACACAATGCCCGAGTTCATTGGCGTTGTAGGTGCATGGTCGCATCCTGAAATTGTTTATCAAGAAATCTTTTATACTTCACAATTTTATTAATCTACCTCCTTTGTAAGCCGATGTTGAAGAAGATGCAGTTTTTGTATTAGTTTTTGATACTGTTTTTTGTCCATAACTAAAATTTGAAACAAAAATTTTTACAGAATCGTCAACTAACAAATTTTTAATTTACATAAACTTATAAATAGAATTATGTTATTAAGTAGATTGTTACTTAATTTTGAGAGTATATAAATATTTAAAATTACGATGACATTGATGTCTTAAAGTAATTCCTCAGACCCAAGATTACGAGCCGCTGCTACAGAGCAGGAATGTCCGAACCAAAAGATTAATCTAAATTTGAATCCAGCTACAGAATGACCCAGAGAAATATAACAATTTACAAATAATCCATATTCAATTTATGCTTTTTATTGTATAAAAGAAAAGATTAGTACAGATTTGTCGTTCTTTTGAGACCACCTATCAAAACAGTCTTCTAGTTACATAAAAAAATAATAACTACGATACACGATATTGAACAAAATATTTAAATCAGCATTCAAACAAGTCATTACTATCAGCCAAACATTATTATAGGCGTTACTACTAAAATCGATTGAGTTTTGATTATTTTTCTCCGCATCATCCTGCATCTTTACTTAGTGTTCATGGATCATAAATACATATCATTGTCAAGATCATCTTTTTACTAAAAACTATATTAAAAAATAATTTATTATAATTTTGCCAACAAATATAATATAATTTTGGGTTAAACTCGGGTTACGTTAGCACAAACTTTTTAAAAAGTGTCTTACTTGTATGACTAATTAATTATTATTTTACGTTTTCCATAATTTTAATCCCAAAATCTGTCAATATTTGGTGCTTTCCGATATTTCCGATATATCTATGAAAATTTCGTTGGTAAAAGGTAACATGATTTCTGCTATGAATATAGCTAATTTAAAATAATCACAAACAAGCTAAACACGTGTACCAAGATGTACTTTCTCTAACTTTGTAGAGACATCTTGAAGATCGAACAATAACATAAATATACTTTCTAGTCAGCTCATAAGTTAAATAGATTTGCTAATTATAATACGAAGACAAATATATATTTTAATATCATTCATTCAAAGTACCATATTTGTACAAATATCGAGCGACTCCTTATTTTCAAGTGGGTATAGGATTCGGCTTTAATTCATATTATAAACAAATTTACTTTCAAAGCGATATTTCCAAAAAGTTTTAACTTAAGGTTTTAAATTAACAATTAAGTATCTCATATTTGATTAATGCAATTATATACCGGAAACTATTTTAAACAAAAAAAGCGTGTGCCAAATTTTGAAGCCTAATATTAGGTAAAACGACCCTTGTTTATATTAAGCTAAATATGGTACTTTCAATTAAGTTCACACAGAAAAACCTCTATACACAATTAAAGAAAATATGTTTATAGAGTAAAATTTCAAACAAAATAAAAATATGCAAAAAAATTACCTTGGTGGTGGTTGTTGTTGCACATTATTCGAATTTAAATTCCCATAGCGGTTTTGTAAATATTTCGGAACGTATTCCTCACTAAACACAAATATGAAAAATTAAACAATATTCACCCAATCAACAAACAACTATATAATCATAACTTACGCCAAATTACATACTAATAGCGTGTAAATAAGAATTAAGCGCTTCATTATTGCTAACATAACATGCTTAAGAAATGCTAATCGAGAAAAAAATTAGCAAAGTGATCGGCGAAAAATAAGCAAGTCCCTTTTATATGCAACTGATAAGACAAATGTAGCATTAAGTGATATCCAATTAATGTGATATCATATGATGGACTAGAAATGAGCGAAATGAGAAACAAATAAAATTGTCGTGTCGCGTTGCTGTAGGTGGAAAGGAACAGGATGTAATATCAGTGGAATATGTGCAGATAAACACACGCCGGACAATACGCAAAAAAACTTATTTTTTACAAAAGTGGAGCGCGTTATCATTTTGCAATTAATTTTTCGGAGAATGTATGTAATAATTAGGACATACACAGCGGAAAATCCAACAAGATTAATTTGCTGAACTAAATTCGATATGGTCTGCCATATCTCGCATACATGCATACTTACATTTTGTGTGTTGGTATCTGGTTTAAATTGTTGCGCAAATGTTTGCGGATCGTGCACTAGACGCTCCCATAGCTTGTAATATTCTTCGGCTGATATGTTATCGGTTAAGATACCATTTTCGCGCAGAAACTTCTTCCACACCTTCAAAATAATTAATATAATACATCTTACATAGACTAATATTTAACATTAAATAGGTCTGAGGTGTTATAATGTTTATAGACACCTTTTTTATGGTATATCATGTTACTGTGAAAGAACGAAATTAAAAAATGGGAATTTCGCCGGAAAATGTCAACATATGCGAAATATAGCTGTCCCAGCCTAAAAATAAAGGCAATGAAATATCCAAATAAGAAAATTGAGTACATTCAAATATCGAAGCTCAGTTAAATTGGAGACCATCCTTCATTTTTAGACCAAATATTTGGTTTTATTTTTATAGACTTCGATCTTCATTTGCCCAGGTCGATAAACACAGCTTTATTATGAAGAAAGTCAAAAAAAATGAAATAGTACAAAACATAAGGTAACATGGTTTAACCTAACCAAACTAAATCATCAAAAACCTTAAAAATATTACTGAGTAACTAAATTTCTTACTCGCTCGATGTTACTTAATACCAGATAAGTTCTGGCTAAATCTTCTGACATTCGGGATTAATAATAGGTACTTTTTGAAACGTATGATAATCCTAACAGAATCAGACAAGCCTTAAGCTTTTCTATAAGAAAACTTCTTTGTTAAGTATATACTATACATGCATCGACAGAGATCCAGAAATACTTTTATTAAAATGTTATCAAAATACTTTCATTGAACACCATCATCATCAGTGCATGGTGCATGTCGACATTCGCCGGTATATGTCATAAGTAAGAATATTTCGGAGATACACCAACAACCTATAAGAATGGCGACATTCATCGGTAATTGTCAACATTCTCCAATTTGCGATCATTCAGAGTAAGAATGTACACTAATTATTTTAAGTAATCTACTTTACACTTTAAGAATTAGAAAGAAAAAAATTTTCATTTTTTGGGATTTTTACCCGCAACTCCTCTAAATCTTTTATATCAAATTAATTTAAAAGAACAGTACTTTAACGTTTTTTATGAAAAGTGGGCGAAATCGTTTAAGAATAAGAAAAATGGACAAATAAAACGTAAAATTTTACTTTTCTTGGCGATTTTTATATTTTTTATAATTTGACTTTTAATAAACTTTCTAAATTCTAATAAAAAGCTACTATACATGTATTTAGCATTTAGCTAATAGTTTTAAAGCATATAATTGAAACAATGTAGGTAGTAATTAATTCAAAAAAGTTTGGATCACTTCTAGACGGCTATCATTTCAATAAAACAATTAACAATTAGTTGCATGAGTGATAAAACAAAAATGAATAAAAAAAGGTATGTTGTAAACTCTACACTGTAGAGTAAAAATAGTCATAAATTGCATATTTTGAAATTATAATTGAATTGGTAATTTAGCAATTAAAATATTGTATATTTATCATTGTAGTTAATGTTTGCTATAAAAACCTGTTTTAAATATGTACATCTTATTGATCTGTCTTTTTCATAAAATGCGTTATGTAAGCTGCTATAGAACATTCTATAATCAATTCGCACATCAGTAAAGATGTTAGGAGACTAGAAAAATGAACATTTGGTTGTGATCGGTGTGATAGTGGTTACACTAACAAGGTACGCTTATTTGATTAATAATTCATTAAATCTATTTGAAGTATTATATTGAAACAAATAAACTTGCAATATCAAAAAACTGTAGTTTCAATAAAGCGTAATTGTTGTTATTATGGTGATATAAAAATACAAATAGGAAACAATTATCTAATCCGTGTTTTGCTTTGCATACTGCATAATATTATTTTTAGTTTAATGGTCAAGGCAACAAAATAATAGATAAATTTATTATAAAAATGGAACAAAATCTTTCGCAATAGAATAGTACAAACTCATTTTACGGTTGCATTATAAAACTATAGAATGATACCTCGTTTAGCTGAATTAAGTAATTTCATAATAAGTTTTGATAAATGAAGATTTTGATTACTGAAACAAATTTTTGCCATCTAAAAATTTATTTAATTCATACGGGATTCTGGAAATACCCTATGATAACCGTCTGTATCAGTGACGTAACTAGAAGGTTTTGACCCAGATATAAAATTTTGTAAATTGCACCTATCTTTATAGTAGAAAAGAAACCATTCTCTACAGTTTTCATGGCTGAAAATTTACTTATTATATATTTTCAAATCAATTTTCTAATAAATATATTTGGTCATTACCCTGTTACCAAATATTTTACACCTTGCAAATTGCAATGAAAATCGAATACTGCAAGTATGTTTTCAAATTCTTATAACATACTTTATCTTTTAATGTGGAGTATATTTATAGATAGAGAAATCGACAATAGTTTATGATTTTATAATATTATAGGTTTGTTTTATCAGGCATGTTGGAAACTGTCTAATGGAAATCCAAGCAGTTTCGGACGTCACTATGGAATAAAACTTGTTAAGTCATTTTGACGCATTTGACGTTAAATTTGTTATTTGTAAAAACGAGATTTGTTTCATAGTAATGTCCGAAACTGTTTTACATTAGACAGTTTACAAGATGCCTGATAGAACAAACCTAATATCTCTTCCAGATCTTTTATGAAATTGATATAAAATAGCAGCAACATGTTGAAATTAAAACCCTGATAAATGGAGTTATATACCTACATTTCCGAACTTTATATTACATTATCAGAATACATTCTATTCTGTTAAAATACTTTCAGTAAACCACCCTTAACAGATATAGCGTACAAAATGTAAATTCTAATTTTAGTTCAATCCAAATTTGCATAATAATAAATCCAAGTTACATCATCTTACTATTGTACAAGTACATTAATTTATAAATAAGTTGCGGTTTTTAAAAAATGCAATAAAAATAAACAATATTACTCACCACATCTTTATCAAGAATAATTG
Organism: Adinopsis sp. GC000173; assembly: GCA_030264715.1. Classification (NCBI taxonomy): domain Eukaryota; kingdom Metazoa; phylum Arthropoda; class Insecta; order Coleoptera; family Staphylinidae; genus Adinopsis; species Adinopsis sp. GC000173. The sequence goes on along the minus strand of JARJDW010023536.1, from coordinate 15,607 downwards.
AAGGCTTATTTCCCAAAGTTCCGTCATAAAATACATTAACTTTATATAGTAAATAATAATACATATACATTTTATCAGCTTCAATAGTCTGCAAAAAAAATTATAAAATTAATACACATACGACAAAAAAACTATAATGATTTGCAATAAACCTATCAGTAAAAGTAATTTAAATGTATTTAATACAATGACAATACGCTAATTAAATATATAAATTCAAATTGATAAGTTGATACAATTTGGAAGCAATGTAAGTAAATAATGATTTATTGTTTTAATGCGATGCATCATTTAAGAGAATGAAAATAATATATTTCTGTAATTAGCGAAGCAAAAGTCAACTGATTACAGTGGATTTACGTTTAAATAAACTCAATGTAACCTTGTTTAATCAAAGAAACAATAAGTTAATAATATGAGTAATATATTTTTTAATATAAATTTAATTGTTGGTTATTAGTGGATATTAAATATAAATATGTTTTTATATCTCGATTTTCTTTCACTTATTAAAAAAGGAAAAAATCATCCAACTAATTCTTCTTAGATGATATTGTAATATCGTCACTTTTAATAACCATCGTCAACGTCAAACCAACCAGAAATATATGTTACAAACAGGACNGTACAAACAGGACCTAATTTCATTTACAGCTTCAAAAGCCTTTGCCTCTTTATATATTTTGCATTAGACTGTCGATATCCAAAAGATGTATGTTTCTCTAATGAGATGATTGTGCAAAAAAATCCATGAAATAAAAACCACAAACAAGCTTTAAAATGAATTAACGCACGTTATCAGCGTTTATCACAGTTCTAAAAACCATGCTATACTGTAAAGTGATAATTCAATGTATTTAAGGTAAAAACATGTTTATATTATTAATTAGTCATTAAAACATTCTTTATCACGATAATTTTGTTTGAAGGAGATTTTTTTGCAAGTACAGATAAAATTATATTTCTCAACAAGAGTAGTTATTCTGCGTAAGGGATCACAATTCCCAAAGAAACACAAATAATGTTTCAGGGGTCGCAAAATATTGATTACAGATCAATATTTTATTATATTTTATAGATATTATATTAATATATTATTAAAATTATAATTGACCAAAAATTTTAACTATTTTTGTTTGGGAAACACTGGAATATGAACTGCTGCAGTTAAATATCTCACCTGAAAGGTTATTGTCCTTGGACTGCAACACTTAACATTAAATATGCTATTCTGATAGTAATTCACGCCTGGAAAGAATTCTTGTAGTAGATTATAAGAAAAAAATCGGGAATGTCCACTATCATCCCTCGTATCGTCCGGATGAACATTTAAATTAAACAACTCTTTGCCTAAAATGCAGAAAAATGATTTATACATTACATAGTCTTGTTATCAAATATACCAACCTATAAATAAGTCCTCTTTGTTTAAAAATAGATGATCCACATAACAATGCTTCGCATTGTTGAATTTACTTTTTAATGCATTTACGCTGCCTCTGCTTAAAACGTAACCAGCGTCTGCTCTATTGTATTTTGTTCGCCAAAACATTGTAGTATGGCCCAGATAATATCCATTAGATGCATTTTTCGCCACTATAAGATGTTTTAAATTCTCCATTATTACAAAAGTTGTATCGTACACAAAAATGACCCAATCATGTTTAGCATCGATTTTACTTAAGAATTTACACAGAATAATCCAATTAGACTTATCTGTGCTTTTCTTCATAGGCATTTTATTGCGTCTATCTTGCAGGTGTAGTAATTCCACTTGATTACAACCTTTCGCCCAGGTATTTTGTGCGGCCTTGGCATTCTCCGCGTTTTTGGTGAGTATCACACATAAAACATTCAATTTATCATACAATAAATCAGCCTCTACTTGGAAATTGTGTCTAGCGTAACGTATCGTATCCAAAGGTAATTTTACCCGTTGCATGTTTGTCTTTTTTAGCCATGTTTCGTAGTCACTATTTTGAATGCTAATTTTATTGCTTTCACGATCGTGTCGTTTTGTTTTTGTAACTAATATTGATGCTAGGAAGCTTCCTAGGAAAATTCCAACTATAAAAGATACGCGAACATAAAATTTAAACATTGTTTTGTTGTATTTGTTTGTATCTAAATTTAAGGTTAAGAAAGTTTCAAAACTTGCTTACGTTTCGAGGTAGATTAGTCTACTTAAACTAGTTGGCATTACTTAATGCATTAGCGCTACCAACCACTAAATCAAATTGAAAAATTAGAGATTTTTAAATGAATATTTATTTTCAATGTAATTAACGATTGTAGGTTTGTTAAATAATACAAAATCACAATGTGCACTCCATTTATTTCAATAAATCTTATGATGTCTAATAAGTTGCCTATAATTCAACCACACAACAAATTTCTCAAAAATGTGAAGTACAAAAAGACTTTGCCATTCAAACAACAACGATTAAATCAACCTACTGATAGATTATACTGAACAATAACAACAAGATACGATGTCATCAAATTCACAAAACCAAACAACATCGAGTAATCAATGCTGAAAAAGCCGGCGGCTGTAAAATAAAGTTTACGCGCCGAGGCTAATTGAATGAATATGCGCAATTTTATTCTCGACTCCATCGAACTCAATTTCAGCGAACGCAGCTCATGCAAATTATGCACCAATTTCTGGCTGTGGTCCATTATGTTTTGACAGGGAATAACTATTAGGCAACATTGCGTCTAGAAAACAAATTGTTATAATGCAATAAATGATTGATTATTTGCCAAACACCTATCGCAAAATAAAAATAATTATTCTGCGAATATAAATCTTCAAGTTTAAGAAAATATATTTAACTAATGATCTGAAGATGTAAATTTTAGGAATTCTTCGGTTGCTCATTACGAATCATTACTTACCAACATATTAAGAATCCATTCAAGCTTCAAAGTTGTGCCAGTTATCAAATAACGTCGATTGGTTGTTATCGACAGGTTAACGAGCCCTAAAATATTCATAAACACATACAGCGTCTTGAAAAATAACTGCCAACCAAATAATTTATTAAAAATATCCGCACAACTTGCCAGCATCTCGAAGATCGACATCAAATTATCGATTTGAATCAGCAGAATGTTGCTGTTTACATAAAACAATCGCTTAATTATTTGATTCAATTCAATTAGAAAATCTTTAATTGTAATTAATACAAAATACTGCAAGATTGTTGTAAGAAATGCAAAATAATTCTTCATCTTGTAGAATATTAATATATCTGGTAAATGCTCCACTTTATCAAAGAATGCTTCATAGATGGTTGAAACTAACACGTCCAGGTGCAATACAACCAGCAAACAGATTATTTTATACGATTGCGCCTTTGCAATATTGAAAACTAATTTGTATTGCACTTCAATCGCTCGTAGATTATCGTACAGCTTCTGAATCAGTTCGATGTTAATGTAGGCATTAATTATCGCCGCGTAGATGGTGAAGATAATCATCCATGATGCTAGCAAAAACATCATTAGAATTAATAATTCATCAATACTGTAAAATACTATGCACAGATAGTAAGAATCTATGATCAGTAAAATTACGCTCACTATTAGCAATTTAATGCGATCTTTGCTGAATGTTTGCGTTTTCGTATCATACTTGGCGATTAAGCCAAAATATTCGTTGCATTTAATCGTGAGCGTTAGATTATTCACGTGAATCATGTGGCGTTTTGGTTTCTTTGCGGCAACACAACGCTTCGATTCGCATCAAGTTGAAAATAAACATTTGCATTATGTTTGTGCAAATAATTACTCTAATGCTTTTTACATTAGTAATGTATGATAATAAAATGTTTATCACTTGAGTGTAGTAAATATTTACATTACTTCGCAGCGTTGCTAAAATAAATAGTTTTGCATTAGAAAAGGCAACGATTATATTATTATATAATCACTTAATACGTGACTTTTTCTAGAACTAAAAAATAGAGTAAAAATCAAATAAGTTTAAACTTTCTGTAGGAAACGATAAGTTTGTTGGAAAACAAATAATGTAATTTTCAACTTTTCTAAAAGTTACTAAAAGCATACATGTACACCTACATCTATTCTTAGTAAAACTAAAAGGTGAATTAAATGATTAATGAATTAATAAAAATTAAATATTTTATTTCTACATTAGCTCAATGTATAATATATAATTATATAATCTCATTTTACTAAAATAATACATTTTTTTCTCATTATTTCTTAAATAACAACTTTTTTATCAAATATCTTTGGCATTTTTTTGTTCATTTAAAATCTTTGTAAAAATGTACATATTGTAAAAATGTATCAAACAAAGTCAAATAAATTCTTAATAATGAATTAAAAAAGGAGGAAGATACACTTAAAATAGATTTTTTTAGTTTCATTACTTTTTGGTATAGTAACTGACGTTTATACAAAAATCACAAATATTGCATTGGCTTTCGATGTTTTATCAAGTTTTGGTTTTATATAAGACGTTTTCCCGAAAGAGAGGAAGAAAGTGTACAATACAACCGAGAGCTTTATCGAAAAATACAAAAGCTAGTCGACTAGTTTGCTTTTATGAGCAAAAGGAAAACAAAATTAAATCATACGAAAGAAAAAAAGAAAAATTAATCACTTATCGAATTACTATGTCGCACATCACTAATCGTCGAATTGTGGCGCGTTCGCCTAATACATTCACCCTCATCGTTACGATGATTGATTGATTGTGAGAGAGCGTTCGATTTGATAAAATCAATGGTAACGTAGCTTTTAGTCTTTTGCGGACTATCGGGCGGCGCCTGAGCGCTCTTTCCTGGTTCAAGGTCCAATTCCACGTAATTCACTTCACTTGGTGTTGGAGGGACACTTGGTGTGACTAAATTAGGACTAGAATTTGAAGTGATTGGATGATGATAAGGAATATCGACGTCAGTATTTATGTTTACGTAGTTGTGACGTGGATCTTCATCGAGATCAACATTGAGTTCGATTTCTTTGGCAACCGTTTCAGTATTCACGTTCATATACAAACGTGAATTGTCTTGCAGTGACTCATTGGTATTAGCGTTTAGGTTTATGTATGGGGGTGCGTTTTCGTCTATCGTTGTACCTATTAGGCAAGGTTGTTCCAAGCTGGCTCGTTTATTGTTGTTGTGCTCCAGCGGCGGCGTCGACACGGATACGGGGCTGATGGGCCCGTTCGACGTCAACGATCCCGGACGGCTTAGCGTCGGTCGTGGATTATTCGTTGGATTTAGATACTCCGGCAGCGGTCTTCTTTGGACAGGACGCACCGGCACCGGCGCCGGATCCTCAATATTACGCAGTTGAATGTAGTGCTGTAGTAAATTAAATAGTTGTTCGGCTTTTCGACAGCGAAATGCGTAAATTCCCGGCCCTGTCGCACATCTTCGACCACATTCAAAGCTAAATATCTCCGAATCGAAGCCGTATTTTCTCAGACTGCTTAAAGGCCATTTCGTTGGTGGTTTGCCACGCTGATGCAGCACTAAATCCGTATCAGTTATTTCTATTTGTCCGGGACTATAATTAGTAAAATTATCATCTACGTTCATCACTTGAAATATATTTGGATGTAAATCGTTTATATCTGCTTTACTACTGACACAACCCATTGTTTCTACCCTAAAGCAAAGAAAAAAAGAGTATTTCAATTAAAATAAGTTGTGTTTCTGTGGGGATGATTATGTAAATAAACAAAATGCCAAGGTTAATGCTTACTTACTTAATTATTTTTGTCTAACAGTACGGAAACATTCGTTAAAATCATCTTTTTCTTGTGCACATGTAACGTAATATACATTTCAACATTATTTTCTAATATTTTATATCAATTTAATGCACATTATCCAATAAAATAATTTAATTTTATAATCACGACGACGCCATTTTTACAAATCGTTTTATAAAAAAACAACATTTCTTAGGTTGTCATCCTTGTTAGAATAGATAATAGTAGTCCAAAATTATTAAAAAATATTGATTTTGGCAGTATTAATAACTAAAAATTTTTTAACTTATACATACTAATCTAATTTTTTGATAATTCTTTGCGATAATAAATTTTTAATTGATTGCTATACGTAATTTAAAAATTTTAAAATTTAAACTTAACACAATAGTTGCACTATTATATCTTAGATGGCGCAAACAATTTTTTAAAAATAAGTAAACAAATTAATAGAATGAATATAATGTTTATATTAAAATATTGTGTAAAATGTATTTAATTTACTTTTAGCGTTAATTGATTTAAAATTGAAGTAAAGTTAAATTTAGTATATTAGTAGGTGTCGCTGCGTTCGCCTGGACTAATCAATTTCTTTATAATCATTTGTTAGAATTGCAAGATGGCTGACATCTCGCTTTAGTAAACGTCAGTCGTTGTGTAAAAGTGATCAGTTTTTTGTAATACAAATGAATTTTATTTAAGTGAATTTGTTGTTATATTATTATTTATTACTTAGTGTAACTATTAGCTGTAGTAGTCAATTGAAATGTCGGGCGAACGTGAAATACCGGCCGAGGACAGTATTAAAGTTGTCTGCAGATTTCGGCCTCTCAATGATAGCGAAGAAAAGGCTGGATCTAAGTTTATCGTTAAATTTCCATCAGGCTCGGATGATAATTGTATATCAATAGCAGTAAGTAGTTGATACAAACAATGTTAAGCGCATCGGTGCGATAGGAATGTGCAATTGATTTTTCCCCACGAATGCGAATGTAGCGAAAAATCGATAAACAATTGCTGGTCAATTAAAAGAAACCGAACCGGAATGCAATTTAATGTATTTGATTGTTTGATGAAATCAAACGGTTTTGTGATTGACCATTGAAAATTCGATGGAGAAAAAATATATATATAATTTTTTGCACGTTGCGTCGCCTGCCTTTTTACATCGCTGTGTGAGCGCACTGCAAACGTCATAGGTTTTTTTAAACGCCGCCAACTCATAACAACATTTTTGTAAAGCGATTTTTTGGCACATTACAATCCATCAACGTATTTGCAATTTCACTAAACGATTTCATTCAATGCGTCCTAATTGGATGATAGTTCTATCGACCCCCCTCGATTGATTGAGGGATCGCAAATTATCAAACAAAATTTCGCCACCCCGTCGACGCGCTCCTTTTTTTTGCATTTCTTATTATTATTAATAATAATAATAAATTATTTTTGTTAACACTTCGTCGCACATCGCTGATTATTTATATGTATATAATTTTTAATTAGCACGTAGTAACTGTATTATTTCATGTGGATTAATATTGAATTACTTACTTTATACATACGAGAGCAAAAAAAGTGAAAATTTACGTTGTTGTTGTTGATCGTTCGATCTTTATAATTGATTCGATTTGTTTCGGATACAATTAATTGCTCTATCATCAGCTAATTGCATTCCGATCATATTACTTTGAAGAATTGCAGCCAATTAATTAATAATCACTCGGATTTGATGGAATAAAATAAATTGCGTAATCGGCGAGTGAATATTGATTGGGAGGCATAGGGGTATCGGTGTCAAAATTCGTTTCGTTCCAATCTGCCTACCGTAATTACGCTAGGTCGTTATAATCATCAATAAATTTCTTATATAATCCACGCTTCACACGGGGTTGCGTTTCCTGTTTATTATTTTTTTTTTTTTTGAACGAGAGCGTACGGATATTTTTTGGCTGTAAGGTCGCGGCAAATCTGACTGACAACGTGATTAAATCATTATAATTGCTTGTGATGATCTAATACACAATAAATGTTACGTTCCTTTCATCATTTTTTGTGTTTTGTTTAAAATTACGCTGGCAATAGTAAAATTGCATTTTAATTATCGCATATTAAGTACCCCTGCTGTTTTAGCTTTTATTTATTATAATTAATTAATTATAATCATTAATGTCATGGCGTAGCGAATATTCTAAGAAAAGCTGCTATTTGTTTTTCGTTTTTACTAAATTTGTCGTTTTCTCAGAATCATTAAAATGTTGTGTTGTTTTAGGGAAAAGTGTAAGTAGGAACAACACACCTTCAGACAATGAAATTATGGGAATGATGTGCGAGTGCATTACCGAATTAAAAATTAATTTAATAAATTGTATGCAAATGTCTATTTAATAGATCAAATTTTTGCAAATTTATTTATAAATAATAATGTTAAACGAGTTTTGCTTGATTGAGGGGAATTTTTGCAATATTTTCTTTGTTTATTTATCATTTTATATTTACCTCAAAAAATTATACTTTCATATATAAAGCATTTAGTAATTTTAATCTCTTATCGAAACTAGAGTCAGACAAAGTGTGAAAAATGTCAATTTATATTATTTTTAATCTAATTTTTACTAAAACTAGTGGAAATTTTGTGTGCATATGAAAGTGTGATGAATTTTGCAGGGCGTTGCAGCGACGTCATCTTTGTTTATTTATGTTTGAATTTTTACAATTTCATGGAAATTTTATGGTTTTTCATCTAAAATATTTATTCAGGATTTATTGAGTCATCTCAATGTTTTGTAGAAACTAAAAACATTAAATTTTAAGGCAGTGTATAATTTATTATACATTTATGTCATTCTACATTATTTAAAACTAATTTTTAGTGAAATGAACGCAAATTTTGGGGAAACACGAAAGTTTGATGAATTGCATCGACGTCATCTTTGTTTATTTGTCATTGAATCTTCTACAATTTATTTGAAAAATATTGTGGTTTTATATACGCTCTTGATGATTTATTCAAAAATTCAATTTTTTATTCAAATTAAATGAGATTTGTTATAGAAATAATAAATTTTAAAATTTAGTGACAAAAAATTTCTATTTATGTACATTTTTATTTAAATTATTGCAAATTTTTGGGAAATATGAAAATTTGATGAATTGCAGCAACTTTATCTTTGTTTTTATATCAAATGTTAAGAAATATTGAGGATATTGAGAGAAATCGCAAACAAAACAACACTTATAGTCAATTTATAGGAATAATAGGCTGAGAGAAGGAAGACAGCGTCAGCTGTAAACATCTTTAGATAAAAAATCATTATTCTGACCTAGTTTCTAATTAGATTTAACTTTTGCGTCAATCCAACAATAATAATAAGTTAAAGTTACGAGTTAGCTACTAGTTAGCTTATATATGCTCTGTGCATATAAACAGAAAATTAAAGCAGACATGCTTTGAGTATGTTTAAATATTTACACATTGCCAGTCATAATTAATAAAAAAAGAAACTTGAAATACTTTGTTTGCGTATATGGATAAATTCTACATGCACGTATTAATTCCACAAATTAATTAAACATTACTGTGTGTTAAATTCAATTAGATGCATTATATTACATATTAAGTTAGTAGGTTTAAATGTACATGGAAATAATCTAATTTTACTTTTGATAGCAAATTTAATTTCGCATTGCGATTTCCACGAACTTCATGTTATATACAATTTTTTTTAAACTAAAATTAAATTATTCAATCATTTGTATGGATTTATCCCAACGAATAATGTGTTATTATAAATTTTATTATTGTACAATAGAATTAAATCTACATACGTCGAGAACAATATTTTATTCATTATTCATTTATTTATAGTTTATCTATTCAATGGTGATAAAAACATGCATTGCAAGCATCGGTTTTATGATGTAAGTGAACAAATTCGAAATATTCCATGTAATTGCGATAAATATTTGCGGCCAAAAAAATGTGTGAAATCGTTTCTATATAGAGATATTTCAAAGCGGCAATCAGTTGCTCAATCGAGCATAATATTCTCACCCTCCGATTTTTTTTCTATGTATGTGTCAATCGTTGCTCGAACAATGTTTGCTCTAATGCGATTTAAATAGTGGCAGCAGCCCTCCTTATACTATACGCTAAGAGCATACCCTGGTCATTATTTAGCCCTTATTGATTTTTTATCCACGAAGCTGTCGTCTGAAACTCACCGGTATGTTTACGTCTTTTTTCTTCCTTTTTCATTTCTTCAATATCGATGCGATCGTCTGGAAAATGTGTGCAATTTTACCTCATACATTCAACATTGAAATTGAACGTATCAATTCGAGGATAGATGTCGTTAATTTGTTTAATTAAGTTATCGTAATACGTATAGATAAAATATCCCGGATATTTGAAAAGCTTTCAAGATAGTTTAACTACCTTTTAAGTAAGCTGGTTTTTATCGACGCGTTTTAAGTGTTTACTAATTAACGGTTTGATGGCTTTAGCGCAGTAAAACATACACTATGAATGAAAATTGCAATAATTTGTACATATGTTTGTTGCTTTCAATACATAATACTAAAAAAGTAGAAAACAAAAAACAACAACATTGTTTTAAAAAAGTATTCAAACCTAAGTAAGTGATATGTAGATATTTTTTATGATTTTTGTGAATTAGTTTAAAACTTTTATAATAATTAATGTTTTATACAAATTGGGCGGCTCAAAATTAATTAAGAAATAGGTAATTATAAGTTGGCAGAGTTTTTTGTCAAATGAGTGCAAAAAGTAACTCTTTACGGTAACATAAAATGCGGTGTCACAAATCTACCTCCACGAAACACAAAAATTATAACTAATTTTGACAGACGTTGTAATGTCACGTTTGTTATTAAATCATAGAAGTATAATTACTTACTTACTCCCACACGCTTAGCGGTGACATAGCCTTTTTTCTTATCACTGCCAGCCGGTATGTATTAATTTTAATTACATTTGCTCAGTACATAACTCAAAAAATGATATTTTATCTCAATTTAAATTTATTATCTTGATAATAATATACAGTACATGCGGAAACAACGCACTTTTAAAATTAGAATGTTTTTTGTTTCTACATTAAAATTGAGATAGAGTTAGATATATAAGAAGTGGACGTAATAACAAGCATCAAAATATTAGCTGCATTTAAGAGCTAACGTATAATCTTTTCGATATTTTGTAAAGTAATAACCAGTGATATGATATGGTAGATGATAAGTTTAAAAATTGCAAATCGATGTTCCTATGTAACAGCAACATAAGTAACCTATATTTGGATCCCGATTTCAGAATGCAACAAATTGACATTGTTCCAATAAACACATTTTTTGTAAAGTACTTAATTGAATGCACAAAAGTTCATTCTTGTGGCAGCTTTTAAAAAATTGTAAAAGGTAGTAATTACCATTTCGAAGAATACTATGTAATTAGATTATTTTTCTCTCATCTAAATTCAGAAATAGAAAAGTCGTCTAGTTTTAATTTGATTAATAGTGATTTTTTCCATTTGAATTGATTACTCTAGATTCTAGAATAAGATATTTTAAAAATGCAATGTTATCTAAATCAATTTTTGGTCATGTTATAAAAATTTATATGAGAAATGTACCCATAAATGCATTCCCTAATAAAAATATTGCTTTTTGCTTGTGACAGTTAAAATTCGAAGTTGCAAAGCATAAAATACACTTTGTGTAAATCTTCGTATGACGCAATATTATTCAAATATAACAAATTTATAGTGGCGCAAATAATATTACTTTTATGGAGTTGCCAGCTAGCAGACAGGCGTTTTACATAATTGGATACCTAGTATATGTAATGATGTGATAATAGAGCAATACATCACAGAAAGCATAATTTATAAAATCCATACACTTATTGTAGATTTGTTGATGTCGATGTAACCATAAATCGATCGATGGAATGGATTATCGTAAAATTATAACAATAACATGTCTGTAGGTGGTATAATATTTTTATACGGGTTAACAATAGAGCGAGATCAAATAATATTGATTTACAACGTAGCCAATTCCATAATACATGACTTTTCACGTCACTATTGTACCTATGTGTGTATGTCTAATAATTTTTGTATGTCTAATTAATATTGATTGCATTAATTATTAAACGAAATAGTTGTTGTGTCTATGCTTTTCTATGTATATCTATAAATTATTTTGCAATTCTATTTTTTGCTGTATAATGTGCAAGTTTAATTAATAATGAATGATTGTGATCAATTATGTATAATGTATTTCAAGTGCATGGAAATGATTGAGTCATTTTGAATGTTATTATTTTAACATGCATCGATTTCACAGCAATTAAATACGTTATTTTTATAGGTATATATGTAGTGCAAGATGAAAAATGAGAATTTTTTTAATTGACTTCTTACCAGCGAAACGTAATTTTAGAATTTTATTGCATGCAATAACAAAGATTTCAATTACCGACGTTTTATTATTGCTGTCATGGTTATAATCGGTATTTTTGCAACAATTCCACTCCAATTTTACGCGCATAGTTCTTACCACAAAAATGTTATTCATATTTTGTTGGTTGTTTTTTTCCGTTCGACACCAAACAGCATTTACAACAAAGCAAATATTTCGCTGCTCGCATATTAATGTACAATTCTCTACAACGCAGATTTTTTGGTCGGTTACACAAAAAAGTTAGCTTGTTAAGTGTAGATATTTTGCAGTTTTTTTATTTCAAAGACAAAAAATCAGTTAATGGTTTTTATATCTACAATTCACTTAGTTTTTTTTACATCTTGCCATTATCGAGTTAATGTACAATAATACTTTCTTAAGGACCCTCTTCTATAATAGTAAATTACTTTGCCACTTAAGATTGCACTCTTATGTTTATACACCATCACAACAAAACAATCTATTCGAGAAGATAAGACGGAAAATCTACTTAATATTTTTGTTACATCTAAAAAGTATGTTGTTGGCTATTAAGCACGGAATAACTGAATGCAGCAAGAAATTTTTTGTTGAATAAAAACGATTTAGTGACGAATATTTTTAAAACTTATTTTCTACAGTAATTTTAAGTATATTGCTGCAGATTTATTAAATTGTTTATTAGTAAGAAATCCTTGAAATGCATATGTTAATTATTACGGTTTGTAGGAAGTGTTTCCTATTATCCAATAATTAAAGTTGGTAAAGTTTCCCAGTCTAAATAGTTGTTTGCAAAACGAGTGCAAAAAGTTTACCTTTAAGTAGTGCCCTAAAGTGACTTACATAAAATCTATACTCAATATTCTTCCACGTACATTAGTATGTCTAACAATTAGGCAAGTAAATAATGTTTTTAAACACAAGATGTGGACAATTAATCTTTCTAATCACTGGCAATATCCTTTGGCTCAGTCTTAGTATTCCTAGTGACAAAAAACATGTTGTATTGTTAAAAATAACATCTTTATGATTTTAATTAAAAATAAGATGTTTAATAAAATGCATAATCTTAAATAGTTTACTTTTAATAACGAAATTGTTTGTATAGTATAATATTTGTAACATGCAAGTTTTCATTTTAGTTTTAGATTCAGCTTTGCGTAATATCGACAAGGAATTTCGCAAAATACTATATTTTTACAAAACAATCTACAACCTGTAATATTGCAAACGTATGAAATAGCAATATAAACATAACCTTTAACTTAATAATAGCTTTACTAATTGTTACTATAAAAAACAAGTGTATTACAATCATATTGAAATTACATAAAACTAACTTAATTTCTTCCTTTCTCCGCAACACCATTAAATCGCAGCATGCTAATTCATCGATTGCCCAACCACACACAATATAATTGTTGTCCGCACAGAGGCGGCGATATTTAAATATAAAAATCGTTGCTGTGGGATGAAAGTTCTTCTCATATAAAATTACTATACAAAAAAATATAAATAATAATTTTCTATACAGAAAAAGCGTTTTGTGGTTGCATGAATGAAACAACAACAGTTAGACGTTTTATGGCGGAACTGATATCATCATAATCTAATACCGTTGACGTCACAACTTTTTTCCTTACACCCGTTTTTCACGAAAAATTATAACGAATGCATAATTACTCTCTTGCATCTGTCTCAACATATGTAACATATAAGTGGTTCAATTTGACTTCGAGCGGATTTTATTAGTCATCAAACAAACATTTTTTCGTGAGCACGCTACGCTTTTTTTCGCTGTTGTTTGTTGTTATAGGTGCTGGTGCACGGCGAGCGCATGCGTCGCGTCAACCTGTATTTTTTGTTGTTGTTATGTCATAATAATAATGATTTTGTTGTTGTTGTGCAATAAATTGAACATGCTTCGTACAATACATTATCTCTCCAACTACTGTTAGATAAATTAGAAACTTTCAGCGAACGCGGAGTGGATTTTCTCTTTTGTTTTTTCTTCTTCATTCGTTGTTGCTTTGCTTTGCGTTTCACGAAATTGAGTTGGCTCAATACGCGAAGGAGGCAGATTTTTCTTATTACTTGTCAATATAATATATTATGAAGATTAATGTTTTTTTTGTCGCAATCGAATTGAATTTTTTGCGCATTAGATAAGAATTATTAATTCTGGCAATAGTTTGGCGAAAATTAATAATAATTTTGTTAAAATTAAAGTCGGCGAGATTGACGTTTGACTTCATGTGTACTTGAAGATGATTTATTCACAATGTAAAAGATTAATGTTTTTATTGTTAATAATGATATCATGTCTATGCGTCCGATCATTACTACAACATCTACATTTTTTGCTGATGTAATAATTTATCAACGCTAATTATTTGAATTTTAAATTAATTGTTGTGTTAATGGCTTCGAAATTAATGATTCGATTGTCAGATTTACATAACGAATAGGGTTTAGATTTTGGAAATTTACATTTTATGGCACAACAACGATTTAATGAATTTCAAATTACATTTTTATTAACTCTAAATGGCTGTAAATAAGGCTTATCAATATCTAAATGCAAATCTGCTGTGTAGTGTATAAAAAATATTATTCAAGTTAATCAGTTTGAATAGTGCAATCTATTAGTTTACTAATCAAGCATAAGATAGGATGCAAATTTGATAAAATATATTAGTCATAGATTTTAATGAAAATGAGAAATAAATGATTTCCTGAATTACTTTATATTTATATATAATAAATTATTTTATACGCTAAAGGCGAGAAATATTATTTATATTTCTAAATCATTAGAATTTAAATAAGCCTATTAATATTTTTTGTATGATTTTTAACTATATTTATATCGTAAGCTACTTAATATCTTAAAGTTTCCAACACTGATTTAACTAAAACTTTGTTTATTCCCAGTTATATTTTTATATAAAAGTTATACGTCTGTCAGAACAACTGCTTGAAGTTTATTTCAATTTCTAAGCCTTAAAATAAACTACTTGATAGTAACTAATAATTCCTTGTAGGTATCTACCAAGATGAAAAATCGTGCGCTATGAAACTAATTTCTATATTCATTACATTATAATAACATATTTTTAAATCACCAAAGCAGCAGCCGCTTAATATAAAGTCATTTTTGTTTCACGCAATGAAATTCAACACAACACTGATATGAATTAGAAACTCTAAAATAAACGCAAAACCGCAATTATAGTAAATCTCCCGGATTACAGTGATTTCTTTGTGTGCGGATATCATATAATGTTTATACTAAAACGAAGCCTTAAGTCCGTATTTGAGAACTACGATGTTAAACGATTTAAAGTATATAGTTAGCAAAACCACCATAAGCTGAAATATTGAATT
>JARJDW010023535.1:0-10714 GCA_030264715.1 Adinopsis sp. GC000173 | reverse complement strand
GAGATTTATTCATATAGGATAATTGATTAATTTCTACAATAATAACTACTTCATAAATACATACTATTTAGCTACTCAAAATAATTAAATAATATTCTAGTTGCTCTGGCTCAGTAAAAATTGATTAGAATAATTTACCCGTTTAAAATTTGACTATGTTTTTAAAGTCTTAAAATTGAGAGTCTAATTATTTTACAAAACAACATAGTTTATCGAATATAACGTCTTCTTCTAATGTTTAATATGCCAGAAACCTTCTTTGGACTATATTAAACAACTCCCCAAAGTTTCATGGCGCTATAGATGAATTTTTAAACGTTACATGAAAGCAACGCGGTAATTAATTAAAAATATAAATACCAACGATGGCGATTATTTGAAAAGACCGGCGCATCCGCCACCAGGCAATTTCGCACATTCATTACTCAATTTTAATTAAATCGCTTTGTTGCAAATTGCACAATCATTGCACATATCAACCTGAGCAATCTCGTTGATATATAAAAACATTTAATTTAATTACTTTCCTTTATCTTTGCCCAACAATATTCACGATGCCGTAAATTAGGAAAAAAACGTATGTATGCATTGTGTGTTATTTATTTCGATATTTAATAGTAAATTCTATATATGTTAAACAATTTAATTGCGTAAAATTGCGAGGGAGTTTTCCGTTTTGTTCGAACGGCGATTGGCAATCAAACTATAAAGTTAAACTTGACAGTTATTAATGTCTCAGTTTTAATTTAATTGTTTGTTATGCAATCGACGTGTATTATTAT
This sequence comes from Adinopsis sp. GC000173, assembly GCA_030264715.1. Classification (NCBI taxonomy): domain Eukaryota; kingdom Metazoa; phylum Arthropoda; class Insecta; order Coleoptera; family Staphylinidae; genus Adinopsis; species Adinopsis sp. GC000173. The sequence goes on along the minus strand of JARJDW010023535.1, from coordinate 9,932 downwards.
TATTATTAGTTTATATATTTCAGTTTTATCTATTAATAATGATATAAATATTTATTATTAATGTTGAAAATTACTCGCTTGCGTTTGTAATTTTCTAAAAGGTTACTTTATATAGAGAGAAATTATTCAATTAAATTATATAAATAATGTAGTTTAAAATATAATTTATTATTTATGTTAATAAAAAAAATGATTTGCGTATGCGCCGCCGCGCCGCTTAAAAATCGGCCGGATTGTGTGTGTATTTTATTCAATAAACTAATAAATTATTTATGAGCTGCATATTTATTAGCTCTAAAATATATAGGTATCTAGTAAGTATTAATTTACTTATTATTTTTTTAGTATCTATATTAAAAATTACGCTTTATACCCTGATATTATCGCAATCATTTCATGCGATTATTTTGTACAAAAAAACAAAGCCACAATTTTTTCATTATATTTAAATTTTTAATAATAAAATTAATGTTTTGCATAAAGGTCATTATACAAATTAATCATATAAGTAATTGTATTTTAGTTATTTATCATGAAAATTATGGAAACTTTCCAATTCTAAAATTTTATTTAATAATCCTAAAGTGATTTTATTTAAATTATAGAATCCAATGAATCCATTATTGTGTATAAATAAATAATTATCGCTATTTGCATTTCAGCAATTTATAAATTTATTATAAAACACATAAATATGTATTATAATTAAAGTAAAATCAGCATACAAGCAGAGAGCAATTAATAAAAAATAATCGGTTCAGATATACTTAACATAAAGTTTAAATAAACATTTTACGTGTATATTTGCATAGATAATAACAACAATTAAAAATGTCACAGTGGAAATTACATTTTAGATATTAAATGATTTAATCTACATATATATATCTATGCAATTTATTTTTAATTTATTCATGCTACTAATTAACTGGCAGAGAAAGAAAGAAGACGAAGCAAGAAAAAATGAAAACTATTTGAGCAGAAAAATAATAGCATTCTTCTTCTTGAGCTTCATTCCAATTGAGTGCGTTTTTGTTGTTTTGCTGATTATTAAGCGCATTAAGTCAGGTGGTCTTCTTGATACATAATAAACAATTAGCCGCCCACTGTTATGTTGAACGATTCAAGACATAAACTGTTCATTAAAGTAAAAGATACTTGATCTATATTTATATATATATATATATAGTATACACATACATATTATTGTTATTATATGTATATAACATAATACTAAAAGACCTCTCTATATATATATATCTACGTGTATTGTTTGTTCTTGTATCTAACTTGCATCTTGTAACAATATTTTCTTATTACAATTACTGTTATCAGAGTAAATGTCATGTTTATTGCAATTAGTTATATGGTATACCATTTATAATATTTAATGAAATTGAGAAAGATACGAGCGAAGAATATCCACCACAAATATTTACCTATTTCAACTTGGTACTAATTAAGATTTTGAGCAAATAAATATCGAATCAGAAATATAAATAAGAATTTAAAATATAACAAATACGGCAAATAAACTCTTGAACTTTTAGTTGCTAATTAAGATTTTGAGCGAGTAAACATCGCATTGAGTATATAAATTATTATACAGCCAGGTAATAGTATTTAAAAAATGTAATCAAAGCAACTATTTCAAAAATTCGTTTGCAATTAAAGGCTGAAAAAACGAAAATATGAAGTATAAGTAAGTAAGTATTTAAGCTGCACATTTGTTAGAAAAGAAAATAAATTACGATTTTATCTTATTTTATAGTTTATGGCCGGTGAAGTTAATTATAAATTTATTAAAATATTTCCAATAAGAGGTAATTTTCAACGACTTTTTTGCCGTTTCCAGATGCCGATAATAAATTTCGAAAAATTTACATTTAATGAAAAAAATTAGAACTTGATAATATAATTTTATAGCAAGCAATATTGATGATCGGATGTTATGAGTTGTTACAACAATAAATTTTTAAAAATTCAATTATATTTTATACGTCAATAAAATTTAATTCGACAATAATATAATAAATTACGCAGAGAAAAAAACAAGCAATAGCAGCAGCAGTGTACGTACGCTTGGTATTTGCTTAGAGCGATTTTATAGGTACGGAAGTATCATTTCTTTTCTTATTCTATTTAATTTGCATTTGTATAAAAAGTAAGTACGCATATAAATTGCGTAATGTCCACTAGCAGCAGCGGCAGCAGCAGCAGCAGCACCTGCAACTGGACCAAATGTGACGTAACATATTCAGATTTATGCAGGAAGTCGTAATGATAGTAGTAACCTAATACACATTCCGCAACTAAAAATGGCAATCTAACAAACAGATTGCAGCGTTTTCGTATTTGCATTACGTACGTCTATGCGTATGGCTTAAAAAGGGTGGTAATAAGTTTCAGACGATTCGATAGCTTGTTTATGGCGAAGCAAAAGCAAGAGATATATCGTCAAACTTATATCATACTCTTCAGTTACATTCCAGTTGCCAGTGGATATTTGATGCTTAATAAAAGCACAACAGGCAATACAGATATCGTAATTAAAGAATTATTGGCTACATTTTTAGTAAAGACAAATCTTTGGTCCACATCACGAATTTTCTTCTCTATTGTCATTTGTTTGCTGAACCAGTGATTGTCAATCTTTTTTAATCGTTCAATCGCACAAGTTTATAAAGCAAATACATAGAGAAAATTAGTAATAAAGACCCTTTAAGTCACAAATTTATGTTTTACCCTGTAGTATCTTCTATTTGTGCAAATTGGTGAAATTTATAGCGATAAATCACTGCTCTAATTTATACTTGGTGCACAAATAATCTATAAAATTAGTCAACTTATTACAAGTTATAGATCAAATTTCACAATTTAAAAAAAATGTCATTCACACTACCTCTTCCTACTTACAAAGCTTAATAAAGCCTGATGCCCCCATATAACAGATCTTTCTTTTGAAAACATGACTTTGCTCTTATGCTTGAAACGTAATTCTTACCTTAAATTACCTCGGCAAGTTGCCATCATCATCATCGTGGTCGTCGCAACAACACATTATATTATTCAATTCATTAGTTATACTACTAATCGAACACACGCACCGATATAATTTACGTTCAACAATTTTCTGATGCAAATCCGTTCGTGATTTAACATCAAGGTGGGCAAACAGTGTTACTTACTCGAAAACAACGCGCTAATCAAACGAACAAACTTGATGCAAGGTTATTCCTTTTCAGAGAGAATATAATGAAACAATCTAACACGATTTCGCAGCCAGCATAAGACATTATCTTTCCAGATTGAAGGCAAGCCATGCATATAAGAAAATATACTATTAGATATTTTGGAATGCGAGATTTGATCTGCTTTTTTCTTCTCAATACCATTTTCGTGTTAAATCAGTCGACGTTTCAATAATGGTGTAGTAATACGTTTGCGCAAAATTGATTTAAGTGCTAAAATGCATGTTCGTTCATTCAAGTCGGCTCTCATTCATCGTTGTTATTGCACACATTAACATTGCGATTTTTTCGCGCGCGCGCGCGCAAGAATCTTAAGCTACACGCACACACACGTCACTTTTCACTTGCGCCGCGCGAAACAATTGTTTAAACAACAATATGAAGTGTTATGGATGATAATAAAAAAAACAGCGCACGAGGAATTGTTCCGGTTTTTTCGCCTTCTTTCATATAAAATTGATTAGTCATTGAGATGTCTGCGCGTGAATTTTGTTTTTACATACAATTATACTTTTTTTATATAGTGTGGGTTTATTCTCAAAACGGATGGCGATAAACTTTCTTTCGTCGGCCGAAAGAGGATTTGGAGCGTTAGCGGAAAAATGTGCAGAATTGTAAGTAATTAAGTAAGCAGCGCAAGAAAAAAAAAATATATAAGCGTTTTAAGCGAAATAAATTAAAATAATGACTCACCAGCTTAATATTATCTGATTGGATTTGTTGTGTTGATAATCTGCAACAATACAAAGAGTGAGAGAGAATATAAGCAAAAATAAATTATAAATACGTAAAATTATAAATGCAAATAGAATTGGTTGTGAAATATTATCATCTTTTTTGCATTAATTGCACGTTTTATAAAACGCAGCGCTGGAAAATCGTGATACATGGGTAAGTACAAACCTTCAAGTAATGTAATAATGTTACTTGTTCTTATTAAGTCTGATTTTTTTTTCATCATCATCATCATTGCTTTGCATCTAATCGTAATAGTAAGTAAGTGCACGGTGGTTAAACAAGATAGTGTTAAGGAAATTTTGAAGGACTCATTGGGATTCATTTGGATGGGCCAGAATTGGTTGGAATTTAGGTTTGCTTAGTAAAACATGTAAAGTGTTAGATACTGGATGGAAATACTAATCAAGTTGAAATTTCATTAAATCTGAAATCATGATTCAACAGGAAGAATTTGGGGATTCTAGTGAGTCCCATCTACTTACTGGTGTTGGGAGGATGTAAAAGTCTAATTAATAGGAGTGGTATAAAAGATACGGTAATGTTTTTGCTAATGAGATCGAATGATTGGGGATTGCAGATGAAAATTTGGGAATCGTTAGCGTAACACAAGATATTTAGTCCCAAATACATCTCTAATAGACACTGAAAAAAATCTAAAATTCTTAGTTCTCATTAACTCCAAGTTTTTGCTTGGGTACGAAATAATTTGCTTGATGATCAATCAAAATCGTATAAAATTCAAATCAGCTACCGCCTTATTACAATATTATTGGTCGTATCGTTTGTGCAATATATAAATTATGATTAACGTTGATGTTTTATTGATACCATATTTACCAATCATAGCCATCAAATAAAATTTATGATATATGTGCGCACTCTATAAAGATCAAATTGCAGAAATATTGTTAAGGTAATCAGCCAAAAAAAGAGCACCGATCGTTATCGTGTGTGTGTATGCGTTGTCCGCCTTTCAATCAAAACCGCCAAAAATTTATAATAAATGTGATAGATTATGGATATTTTTTATCGGCATTGTCATATATTATAACAAGCGTAAGATAAATTGCAATTGTAAATTCATTTTTCAAGAAATTTTTTGGGTGATTTACTTCAGATAAGATCATCGTAAGCAATTCTTTAGTGTCAAACTATATGTATGTTAATTATTTTCTGTACGTAAAATTTTCCAATCGTTGCGAAATTACAAGAAAATTGGAAAATATATGAGTATGGTATGATAAATTGCAAAATAATAATGTAATCGCTTGGTTTTTTTGCATAATTATTGTAACCACAAAATTACAGCGCGATTTGTGTACTCAAAGTGAGTAAATTTTTGTGTGCTAATTTAGCCACAGTAAAACAAATTATGCAAATTTTTTTTTTGTTTCAACTTTGAATTTCCAGGAATTTATTTAGCGTCTCAAAGAGGTTAAAATCTTTTTTTTTGTATTTTATTCCTCCCCTTCAAAATCAAAACTAATGTCTTTAGAAAAATATGGATCACAATAATTAAAATCAATTCAGGAAATTATATTTGAAGTCACTAGACCAATATTACCTAAGATCGAGTCAAGAATTAATTGATTTTCATCACGTTTGTAAAAATTATGCTACATAGTAAGTACATGTGAAGGAAACAATTATTTCTCATTGAAATTGGGGTTGACAAGCCTTGATTGGTTATAAAATATTTCAAAGTCGTCCTTGGATACTTCATGCGGCATAATTTTGTGGTAAAATAACGCTTAAAAATGACAGACACATAATATATGTTTACGATTTTCAATAAATTCTGAATCAGCGGGTATATAACATAAGATAATATTATTATTATTTCGTGTAGTCATAGACGGGCGAGTGAAGAAAAAGGCGTAGTATTAAAAATACCACCCACATACAAGCCGGTAACATGTTACAATTGTTCTAATAACTCGTTCTATTGTTCATCTGAATTTTATTATGATTGTAACAAGTGATTTGCTTGTATTCATAAATGTAATGCTATGCATTTTTTCTCTCCTATCTGAATACACATACACATCTCTACTCGTTTTTTACTCGTTTTTTTTATGTGATTTTCACTTGAGATACTACACGGCATTATAATCATTTGCTTTATATCCATATTCAGTAAATGCATAAAGTTGAAGCAAAGAATTTTAATTGACTTTGAACTATTCTAAAACGCAAATGAAAGAGAAAGAAATTGTCTTTGGTGATACGTTAGCCATCAAGATGTCCAGTGGTTTTTATATATAGGTAGGTAGTACATACTTGTGCATTTTTTTATTTTATTTTCTAGCTAGCTAGCTAGCTAGAAAAAGAACATCCTATTCAGCCTGATGCATAATAATTAAAACCTAAATTGAGTGTAAAAGCGTGACAAATCCTCATTGGAAGAGAACGAAACGTTGCTACTAATAATACATTAATAGGTATAGATATATAAATGTAATTAAATCAAAATCAATTTCATCCTGTCGTTGTCGTTCGTTCGTTAATATATGTAGATGGTGAATTTATGGTACATGCACAGACAACAAGAAAAAGCTGCGTGTCAGTGAAATGTCTTAACAATGGAATATTTCTTCTACCATACATAAAACACAATCATGAGTTTATTGTCTGTTATTAGAAGTAGGTTAAAGTCAATTGAAATTTATCATATTATCACAAGTTCATTTATTGTTTGTATAATCTGTATGAAGGAAACTATTTAAAAAAATATATATTATTATTATTATTATTATTGTAGTAATTGAAAATGAATGAACAGAAAAAAAATTGGAATAGAAAGCAAAAACGTGTAATATTGTTCGGTCATGATTTTTTTGTGTGTTATTTATATAAATGTAAAATTATAAATTAATTCTAAACAATAACGATATGATGCAATCAACATATTAACGTATTTTGTTCAAATTTCCAGAAATTTATTTGGAATTTTTGGACTAACTCCCAAGAATAATTTAATAATTTAATTTCAATGCAAAGACGCTTAATTTTATTACCGGTAGTTAACGTTTTTATTCCAACCTCAAATTACAATGAATTTATTTGAAATTCTTACCTCCAAAAGTGGTCAAAATCATCGTTTCTTATAAAATATAACTAATGTTCAAAAATGTCTCTGTTTTCTTTTGGAATAGAAATCAAAACGTGTAATTATTCGGTCATGATTTTTTGGCAATTTTATGATTTATAAATAATTTTAATTCTAAACAATAACGATGTGATGCAATATCGAAATATTTGATTTGAATGCAAAGGCGCTTAATTTTATTACTAGCAGTTAACATAGTATACATATAGTAAATAGTGTTGCAATGGCAAAAATCACTTTAGGATAAAGTTTTGATTTAATTCGCGCGCTGTGCTGTTGGTTTTTCATTCACTAACGACACACGAACACACATTTTGCAACAACACAAAATTCAATATTTTATATTATATTATATTAAATAATGTTTTGCAAACGCGTAAAGTGTTTTATTAGATAGTATGGTGAATTAATAAATCTATAACAAATTGAATTTTAATGTGCGTTTGGCTATTTAGAATTAATATCGCCGAAAGCGACACAATTAATGCGTTGAAAACTATTAGTATTAGATGGAAATAATTGGAAAACTAATTAGGAATCTTATATAGGTAAGACACATCTAATAGTTGCGTATAGATTTTTTATGTTGCCTCATTAATGCAACACATTTATATAATTTTTGCTAAATTGCAATTTCGCAACACTCTACAGAAATTTTATTGTTTTTCTATTGTTAGTCACAACATTATTCAACTTTGACATATTTGATTTTCTCCATTTGATAAATGAACATTAAACTTTTTCTACTAGCAAGAAATAAATACTGTAGTTTATACATAACGAGCGATTTACTGATAAATACTAATTAAGTTCGTTAAAATATACTAATTTGCTTAAAATATACAAAATGGGCATCTTTCAATTTGATAATTCCTTGAATGAAAAAGAGAAATTTCCGATTTATTGGAGGAGCAATTACAATAAAATATAAATATAAATAATGTATTAATTAAGTTTGTTAAAATACGACAAAATGGGTAGCTCATTTGATAACTTTTAATACAAATTTCTTGAAGGAAAAAGAGGAATTTTCGATTTTGGAGCACTTATTGTAAGTAGAAACAAATTTATTAAATAACAATGAAATATAAATATGAATGTTACTTATAAACGCTAATTGAGTTAATTAAAATTTTAATTTAGTACAAAAAAATTGGTTATCTCAATTTGATAACGCTTAATCCATATTTCTTGAATAAAAAAGAGAAATTACTGATTTTGAATATAAATAGCAACAAATTTATTAAATAACAATGAAATATAAATAATATATTGTACATAATTCAATCTAATTATTGGCTTTTATAAACCCATTACATAAATTCGGTGAATTAATAAATCACAATATAATGTTGTCGTTCGTTGTTGCTTGAAAACAATAAAAAGGGGCGTAAAAACGAATGCGATATAACAAAACAAGAAAAAAACAGCTAATTTAATTTAGCAGTAAGATTTTAATATCAGATTAAATAATACACGGAATGATTAAATGGCCCCAAAAATAGTAAATTTGCTATACAGTATCAGTTACACAATTGATTTAAAACATAAAACAATGTATAAAAAACCATAAAAGCTTAAATTGATTGAAAATTGGAAAGCGTGCGCACATAATTATTTTGTCACGAAATATTTGGCAATTTTGGTATACCTATCCATATTGCCGGAATGTTTACATATGTAGGTATTACTATTTAGAAAATAAAATAGATAGAAAAAGTATAGGAATAATTGGCGAATTATATTTGCTGAGGCCGTCTCTGTAACATTCCATTGAGGCAATGTAGTGTGCCAACATAATGTACGATGCCAGAAGGCAATGTCTAAACTCTTACGAAACTCCAATCTCAAACGGGGTCAACTGTGAGAAATCAAAACCTTAATGTGCATCGCAAAAAATTTATTTACGTAAATTTTTGGTGGGCCTCGCACACTACACCAATCTATCTATACTAATACTATACATAAATAAATAATCAGATCACCCACCCACCCACACTTTGCGCACCTTTACATCACTGTTTTTTTCTTTTCGAAAATTACAAACCAATCAGTCATCGATCATAATTTCGCTTTGGATAAAAATTGCAACACATGTAGAAAATCACGAAGCAGCTTAGGTGCGGTAATTTGATTGAAGAAAAAAACTGCCTAAGCGCGCGCTAATATAAAAATTAATTCAAGGGTACAACAAAAAATTTAACATATAATAAGATGCAAATCGTTTTGTAAATTTCAAAATTAAGTAAAATAATAATAAATGCATTAGGTTAAAAGCGATATTGCAACAACAACAACAACAGATAATTGTAAAAGATTGTTACTTATTGATTAGTTTAGTTAAGTAGTTAAGTCTGCTTGTTCAATAATAATATTTTTTATTTTCGTTTCGCTGGTGTGTGTGTTAGTACATGTGCATTATAACGTAACCTTTAAAACAAAAGAAAATACATTACAAGTCATGGACGCAGAATATTTTCAAGCAATTGTTTTATTATATAGCGCTAGCATTGCTACTATTTTATTATTAATTACATTTTGTTTTAATACACGATTTTCAATTGCAACAAAACTAAATTTATACTACAAGGAACACGATCATTCTTAGAAATTCAATTGAAGGACATATAAATAATGAATCAGCAATCCAATAATTTTTACTCTCCGAGAGCAATCTCATACATTTGCTTTTAAAAAATCATTAATTTAAACAGAGATGGATGTATGGATAGATATATATACAATATATACGGCTTAAACGTTTCAATATAATATATTTTTCGTGTCGATTTTATTTCGCGTTGCGTTCGATCGATCGATCGATCGAAAAAAAA
>JARJDW010023533.1:0-12934 GCA_030264715.1 Adinopsis sp. GC000173 | reverse complement strand
TATTCCCGTAAATTATACTGAAATGAAGTTGACAAATAATTTCGAGAGCTACATTTTTATCTATACTGTACAACTCAAAATTTAATTGACCACTTTTTTGTTTTTAACTGTCTAAGTTTATTAACATTACATAACGCACAGTGTTATTTGATTTTGATAAAATTAGTTGATTGGTTAAATAAGTTTTGAGATGATGATTGCTGAAATTATAATTAATAAAATAGTAATTAAAATAAAAATTTAATTGATTGAATATTCTGACTTGTTGTTTTGTTTTGATTGAATTACAGACAGGCAACGTCGATATATATTGTTTAATATAATTGTTTGTTTCTAAATGTTGTCAAAACTCAAAACATTATTTAAATGTTATCAGTGCTATCAATCATCCGGCTTAATTTAAAAATTTCTTGATTAGAAATTTCTTTTCCTCTCCGTTCGGTTGATAGCGTTTAATAGATTAACAACTAAAAAGTCTATATATGCACCTGTCTGTGATTAAATTAATTTATATCGCGCTATCAGCCGCGTAGTATAGCTGTAATATAAAATTTTCTAGAGTTTATGTAAATTAAACCGAAATAATTGAAACCGTGAAGGGAAAAAAAGTTTATAAAGTAGAGATATTTCATAATCTACATAATAAATTCATTTCCTAAATGTCAAATTAATAACAAAATTTCTTAGAGTGTAAAGTTCTGCAATAAATCTCGTTGGTAAATTGCAATAAACAGTTAATGTTGCTTAACCTCTTGATCTTCAAGTGTTATCGGTAAAGCTAAGAGATAACACTTAGATATATATATATATATATATATACACAGCTTAAGGTATGCCCCAGTAAATTCAAGCATTCGTAAAATATAAGCAATCTATTATATATGGCCCAAGTTGAACGTAATGACTACACTATCGTCTGTAATTTAGGGCTAAAGAAAATGGGGATGGCTGGAGTAAATGGGTGACGTGTACAGGCGGGCGGCGGTGGGCGCGCGCGAGGGGGGTTTGAGTTGTACGATGCGAGACCGTTTCTCGTGTAAACTACACTAAATTATAAAGTTATTACGACAGCGGAGATCCTCATAGAGATAATGTGATGTTGCTTTAATTAATCTCAAATACATCTCGTATGCTTCTAACATCTATCTTATCAATAAACACGAATTCTCCATAAGATTCATTAACTTTGCGCCACGGCCTCAGCCAAAACGATAAATTTGATATTTTATTGTGCACATATAACCGTGTACGCGTATCGTACGTATATCGTCGTATACGTACGTATATGCATAATAATAAGCGCAGATAAAATTCATTGTTTGCTGCATTCTTTGCGAACGAGGAGTGCAACGCAGAAAAAGAAAAAAAGTGTTTAAATCTGTGATTCATGTAGATATTTCACCGACACCCACCATGTGACATTCTATAAAAGAGCAACTTCTTGCACCAAATCCAGATTGAATCGACCTACTATTTACCAGCGATCTGCATAAACAATTCCAAACAAGTGGTCATTTACGCTCTCTGCATACGCATTTGCATATGTATTTCAACTTTACTACGCACACATAGATGATGGTTATTTATTTATTTGGCGTAGTATAGTTCATTACTTTTATACCTTACCTATTGTATGATGAAATCAATTCGACGCACACAATGTATCGAAGACGTCACCCAGCAGCGCCGGGGAATGGAAAAGTACAATGTGCATTTTTCGACGACGGGGTCGTGTGCGAGCAGAGAGAGAAGAAAAGTAAACTGTTGATCTCGATGTGGTATCATGACAGCTCACTTAGTAACCTTACTCCAGTTTTTCGTGGCCTATGCACTCGGTTCCGACAAGTCTTCCAATTTTTCTCTTCCCGTGGCGGCGGCCGCCTCCCTCTTCACCGCCGTCGTCGCCGCAGCCGCGTTTTTTTCACAAACCCCACGCAAGCCAGCAAGCAAGCAAGCAAGCAAGCAGCTCGCGAGAATAAAAAGTTTATAGGGCGACTAGAAACGACGAGGGTAGGTTTTCGTTGCGCTAGCTCTCCTTCACCTGTTGCTTGCACGAAAAACCACCCCCCGCCTCGCCCCCGAATGCAAAAAATAACCAAAACGATGAGAAAAAATTCAATGAATTTTAAAAAGACTGTGCGAGACTACAAATGCCCGTCACACACCAAACAATAAGAAAAACATTATTTTTTTGGGAAAATCAATGAAGCAATTCCTGCACAATGATTTTGTTTTTATATGTTGTGTATATAAATACACCTAGATGCGCGTTGGTAATTGTAAATGTAATAATAAACGAGGCAGATTATATTGTAACTTGAGCAATTTGCAAAACAAGTATCAAATTACGTTTTGATACCGTCTGATAGACACCTGAATGCCACAGCAACTTGCATCTGCCTCGTCTTGCTTGCCCTTTTCACGCGAGAAGAGAAGACGAACGAAATATAAATCAGCTTTGCGTAGTAGTGTTGGTATTATACGTATACATGCAGGCAAACTTTTCAATCGCTTTGAAAATATCTATGACGATGGAGATGGAGAAAAAAGCGGCAGCAGCAGCACACCAAACTAATTACAAGTTTTATTTTACACACACGCGTAGATTTATCATCATCGTGTTGTTGTTGTTGCTATTACCTGTTTCTTTCTCCCTTTCTCCATCGGTATCGAAAGCGCATTTTATTTATATATTGTACGGCAAGATCGCTTGTCGATCATCCACCGAATTATGTTTATTGATGAAATAACGCGCCTAAATAATCTATGGCATTTCACGCACCTGTTTTGACAAGTAAACCTTCAATCACTGTCAAGCAATCAATCGTTCTTTGATGTTCGATCAGTCGCGTTTCTCCATTTCTGCAGAATGCCTGACAAATGTGATTGATTGAGTTTGATCGAAGATATATCTCTAAACATGCTTTCTGATATTCCCCGTTATATGATGGCTGTGTGTATGTATGTGTATGTGTATGTGTGTGCCTGTGTTGTATTATATTATGTTGCTGTTTTTCCTTTTTTTTATTTATTATGATTTATTCATTAATTTATTTCATTTTGTTACTGCATATTGTCTTGATTTTTGCGTATAGCCTGTTTCAGATATTTCTTTGTGTCGCGGCGTGACAACAAAACTTCCGTCGTCGTCGTCGTGATGGGTATTTGGGGTCAGCAAGATGAACAAGAAGAAGGAAGGAAGAAGAGGAAAAAAATGATCATTTATTAAACATATATTTATTTCATTGCTTTGATTTTTACATGTTTTGATATTTCGTAGCAGCACGACGTCGACAAAACGTCGTAGTGATTGATGTTTTGCGTAATCAGGGCCAAAAAGAGGTAGAAAAACAAGAAAAGTTAATTCTTTGATTTTGTTACATGTTGTTTTAGTTGAGATTTAATGAAAAAGTGTTCTGTAACAAATTTTTGGTATAAGCAGGGTGAAAAACAAGAGGATTAAGAAGAAACAGGAAAAGTAATGTTGTTTTTATAAAGAATTTATCTAATTTTGCTGATTTTATGTGTTTTTTGAATATTTATTTATAGCGTAACTATAAAACGTTATATGATGGACATTTGGAACAAGCATGACAGCATAAGAAGGAAAAAGAAGAAGGAAATTGTCATTTATTAATTAATTATTTATTTAGATATATACTTGATTTGGTAGCATGTTAACAAAAAGAGGAATAACAGTAAAACACTGTATATATTAATTTATTTGTTTGTTTAACATTTGTACTTTTTATTTTGATCTTTGCTTTTTCAAAATTTCTTATCACACGACGAAAAACTTCGTTTAAATTGATGATAGAAGTAAAAAGCATGAAAAAAAGGAAACTGAATTTTTTTTTAATTATTAAATTAAATAAAAATTTAAACCGAGAAAAAAAAGAAGAACAAAAAATATTTATTTAATTACGTGAGTTTGTTGCATATTTTTTTGATTTTCGCTTTTTTGCAAAATTTATTTGACAAAACGTCGCAGTGATGACTTGGAGTAGAGAGAAATGAAAGAAGAAGGAAAATAGAAGAAAAAAGGGCGATTCTAATTACGAAAAGGAAACTCATTCGAAAGAGCGAACAAACTACAATTCAAAGCATTAAATCAATGTGTTTTGCGTTTTATCTGTCGCTGTCCGAACATCCATCACATTGTGGACTCCACCTCTCTCAGCACTGCAAGCAACTTTGCCACGATTATCCTTTTCATTGGGAAAGGAGGAAGAATACAGTTCCAGCAAAATCGTATTTAAACTGCTCGCCGGGTGGTTTTAGATTTTGCTGAATGTGATTGTACAATTCCGTAGGGTTGAAGAGTCATTTTCATAATTTTGCAGTATGTATTCGTATAGTGTTTGTTCTGCGATCGAACTCCAACGTTCTCGCGAGTGACAAACAAAATGCATAAACATGTTTTTCCTCTCTGTTTCTTCCTCTTTCCATCTCGTCCCGTTTTTTTTGTGTGTGTTGTTGTCTGCTCTCGCTTTGGTCATACGTTTGCACATTGTGTGTGTGTGTGTGTGTGCGAATATGGATGGATGGATGGATGGGGCTTGAATAGAGCAATTAAAAATTCAAACGTTTTAACAAAAAAAAAATGTATGTATACATACTACGTTTGATGAATCGTTTTATTCGAATTAGTGACCTTGCAACCGATTTTAGGCTAATCCGTATAATGAAAGCCAATTAGAAAGCGTTTTTCAATTAATATAAAAAAAGTGTTTAAGATAATGCTTATCGGAATCATTTAATTGAAAATAGTAATAAAACGCTGCTGTTGGAAGGAAATTCTTGCTAGTATTTTTATTATTATTCAAATTATTGATGCTGTTTGAAAATATTATTGGCAACTAAGTAATTGCCGATTTGTTCAATGAAATAAAAGAGTTTTTGTTTTAAATTGAAAAAAACTAAGTATTTTCCATTTGATTCGATGACCTCTTGTCATTTTTCTGATGATGGTTTTAATTTTATCCTCATTAAGCTCCACTGGTCGACCTTAACGTTGGTAAACTTAAAAAGAAAAATCTCTCGAACGGAATTTTTCAAACCAATTTCGGCATTGTCTTCCTGCAAGGGCTTTATCACTATACACGTTACGTAACTTTTTGGCTGCTTGCATTGCGTACATTCTGTTACAAAAATCATAAAGCAAAATATGGCGAAAATTTTCGTTTTTGCACTCCATATTAATGTTGATTAAAAAAACACTTTGACAAATTATCTACGCAATGAACTTATAAAGCTAGCTTGGGATGACAGCTGAAATATATAAGAAGAAGAAGATCATAACATTTCGGATATCCTAAAAATGGAAGTGAAAAACACCTATAACTGAAATCGGCAATTACTTAGTTACCAACCTAATATAATTTTTCCCATTGAACAAACAAGCGAATAATCAAAAAGTGCGACTCTCTAAGTTTTTTTTCGCTGTTGCATTTTTACTACTTACTATTATTATTATGATTTTTTTTAAATAAAATTTATTATTTAAGTGCTAATCTAAAAAGATTTGAAAATGACAAAACTTTGCACATGTTATTAAACTTTACTATGTTATTATTTTTAACGATTTTAAACTGCAAATGAAATGAAGTCGTTTACTTTGCATTTTTTCTATTTTTTCGTCGCATAAAACGTCTATAAAGTTTCACCTCAGAACTATAGCACTTTGAACTTTGCAAAAAAAATGTTTTTTTGAATACGTAAAAAAGCGAGCTACATTCATACGTATGTATGTATATGTAAGTACATACAATACATGCATAGATTCATTCAACATACGCCCACTCATCGAGAAAATATTTTTATTCGTACTACACTACTAGCTAGCTATAGCTAGCGAGCGCAAAAGGAACGAACGAACGAGAGAGTATAAAGTAATTTTTGGCGAGCGGCAGCAGCGAATATGATGTATGCCATGCATATGACATAATTTTCTCGGCTATATAGAACGCATATTTGTGTTGTTGCGGTTAGAATGCGAGTGAAGGCGTTTTATCCAACCCTATACACACACAGTATGAGTGTAAAATGAAATATTCACAAAGCCATTGTCTGCCCGAAAGATAAATAATTACAAGTCGAACATTCCTCGGGAGACAAAAGCAGCGCATACACATACACACATACACATATACAGAGAAAACGTCGTCGTCGTCCGCTGCTACCTACATGTATAAACACACTATTTTCGCCGGATGGTTCGCGTGCGCAGCGCCCAACACTGACCGATTTGCTGTTGTTGTTTGTTGTTGTACTACAGCGGGGCGAATGTAATAAATTTTTTTATGAAAAAAAAATGCTATAAAGTCACCACATAGATGTCGTCGTCGTTGTCGAATGTCGTCGGCCCGGCCTCGAATGATGTTTCAACGGGGGTGGCTTTTTGTGCGCGAGCGATCGTTTTTAATACAATGCTCGTTAGTAAAAGGAGAGGAATATCTGATACACATACAACACATATATAGAAATGGAATTTATGAAATGATTCAAGCAACAGCCATATATCTCCTCGCTATCTGGATACCTATAGATGATGCTCGGCGCTGCTCTTCCATTTTCCTTCTAATGTATTGCGGCTTCTATGATCGTTGTCGTGTATTGAAATGGTTGTATTTATTGCCCCATTAAGGCCTGTTTAAATCATAGCCGAACTATAAACTAACAGCGTATCGTTTTGGTTTGCTCTCGCAACCAGTAGGGAACGCAAACTCGTAAACATAAATAACTCACCCGAAAGTAAAATAAAAAAAAACGCGAGCAGCACATAACATGTATAAGTGTGTAAACAAATATTACGTTTTGTGAAGTGGTGAAAACTCACTAATAAAATAATGACATTTACCTGCGTTTAACTTGAATGCAAAAGCGCATAAAATCGTTCTTTGTTTGTGCTGTGCGCGGATGGATGGCCATTATACTAAATCATAATTTATGCATAATAAATTTTTGCAATTTCACTTATCGTATTATTATTATGTTAAAGATTTGTTATTAAGATTTATTCCATTAAAATAACATTAATTTATGCATTAGCGGCATTAGCCCGATGACAAATTTCTAATGATATGCAAAATACAATCGATGTGTATAATATACATCCAGTTGTAACATTAAAAACAATTGCGTTTTTATTAACAACCGTGCCATGGTGGAAATATTGTGTGGATTCATATAATAAAATTCTAAATCTTGCTGGATTATCTTCACAGAAAAACGTATTCATAAATAGTGCATACATATACGTTACGAATGATAGATGACTCTGTTGCTGTAATTTTGTAAGTGAAAAAGTTTTATGCTGGAATACAAAATAATAATAATATATACACTTTGTTATTCCATTTCGCTGGTGGGAAAATTTAAAGCAATTCACACATATGGTCCCCTACAAACAATCATATACTTAATACAAAATTATTTTTTTTTTAAATTTTTAATTGCAAACAAGTGTGAACACGTTTTCTTACATTTTCGCTCGATTCGGCGATCTGAAACAATATAGTCCTTTATTTTAAAGAATTTGTAGACAATTTTAAAACTATTTAAGTACCTACATAAAATTAGGAAACAACATTTTTGTGTTGTAGTACAAAATATTATATAGATACACTTTGTTAATCCATCTTATTGCAAAATCTTATAACAATTCACACAATTGCCCCTACTTCTATTAATTGTATTTCATTTTTACAATTAGAAACTGTTAAAAGTAGTAAAACATTCAAATTTTCCAATTTTTTAATTTAAATCTGAAAGGTAAATGAGCACCAACATGTTTCCCTACCTGCTCGCTCTTCTCTATAAGATAAAACAATAATGTCTTGTCAGTATTACAGATTTCGGAAATCTGCAGAAAATTTAGACTATTTAAATAATTGGTAGTATTTTTTATTTAATATTCTAGGACAACTAGACAACAATTTTTTTTTCAATTTTCTAACTAAGACCTGAAAGATGAACAAACAAGAACATGTTTCTCTACCTGTTCGCCATTATTTTCAGGAATGTGAAAAAAATTGGACTATTTAAATATTTGGCATTACTTTTTTTGAAATTCTATAGCAATTTTACAATAAGAAATTGTTGCTGTTAAAACTGTTAAACCATACAAATTTTTCAATTTTTCAACTAAGACATGAAAGGTAGCAAACAGAAACGCGTTTCCATACCTGCTCGCTTTCCTCTAGAAGTAGAAACAATATTTTCAGGAATCAGAAGAAATTCTAGACTATTTCAATATTTGGTGGTACTGCTTTATTGAGTTTATCACTAATTAGAAACTTTTGAAAAATTAGGAATCAAAACTAACAGTATTGTATAGTTTTCTTGTGGAAAACAATTAACAAATTTTTCCACCTCCAATATTTTCAAGCAAAAACGGTTTTGAAATAATAACATTGGAATTGCAAAAGAAAATCCTCAATATTGTAGTTTACTTTCAGGAATATAGGTATACTTACGTAAAAAAAATCTAAGTGGTACAAATAGATTATGAATAAAGCAAAATTATTTTTAAATGCAACGCTTTTTATGACCGTGTGTGTGTATAGTGAAGTATGGTATAATATAGTGAGTGAGTGGGTAATATTGTAAAATTTTGAGCGACAAAAAACTAAGTTTAAAGTAAGCATTCATAAATAGTGTATTGTTTGAGTGATAGATGGCGGTGGCCGTTGTGCGCGCTTAAATTTCGTAAATGAAAAAGTTTCAGCCAGCGCTCAGATATTGTGCGATGTTGGAAAATGTTAAAAGAGTTATAATTCTTAACGAAAAGAATCTTCTTGACATAGTTGGCGATCACTTTGCGGCTGGGTGGCAGTTGCAAACCTTCAACGTTCCGTAGTGAAATGTAGTTTCCCTCTAAAAGCGACCGTAGATCATGGCCGTAATGGTGCTATGAATCTCGATGTCCACACTGATCAAATTTAATCCTTAGAACTCTACCGCCATTTGTTACAGACTCTGTGTTTGACCGGCTATAACGACGTCCTTCCTAACAGAACTGTTATTTATGACGATCTACATTGTTTCTTGCCATTTCTACTTAACTGATTGCTTATTTGTTTCTCATATCTTCATCTCGTTCTACGGAGGGAAAACGCGCCCGTCTTTATCACCTTACTCGCGCGCGCCGAGCACACACAACAAAAATGCATCGCGTGCTTTTTCCTCCTTATAATCTATCTAGGTGGTGTGGTACATTATTGAAAGAGAGCTGAGAGATGAAATCAATGACCTGCATCGCCAACATACCATTTTTTCTTCTTATTTCTTATTTCATTCTCTCTCTGTTATTTATTTTTTTATTTCGCTGTTTTGCTCTTCGCGTTTCTTGCGCTTTTGGTGCGCGAACAATAAAATATAAATAATTACACTGTATATATAAATGTGTCATTTTCCACTCTTAATAAATGATAATAAATAAAGTAATCTTATTTTACTGGAAACGATAGGCAGTGCACATCACGACGATATTCATCATCTGTCACGATGGCTTAACATCCGCAACAACTCCTTCACACAACAACATTTTGTTCAGTTGCTCATTTTTCAACTTTCCATACTTAGCACCGATTTATTTTTTTATTTTGTTGGACGCTCGCTCACCGCTGCTCTTGCTAATCGATAAGAATTTTATAATTACCACCTCTTTTTTTCTTGATGCACCAAAATCTATTATTTTTAGCACCGATCGCTTAATCACTTCACATTTTAATACGACTCGGGCATTAAATAATGCAAGATTTTTATTTTTGATTTATTGCGCCCGAAAAAATTACTTATTTTACTTAATATATTAATGCGAATGAGATTTGATGTAGTAAAGTCATAATCGCCATTTATAAGAAAAAAGAATTGTTTTGTTCGTTATACGAGTGGAGGTATACTAGCGAAGCATATTTATTATTTCGCGCATAGTTTTCTAAATTGTTGGCACACATTTTCTAAACAAACTTAAGTAGATATAGCTGCCACTAATTTATTTAGTCGAATATCAATTTAAATGCGCTTTAATGAATGTGTGCGTTTGCCTTACATAAATTTTATTTTGTTTCTTTTATACAGTGGGTACGTATGTAAGATGTCTATCAAGGACGCCAGAATTAAACAAATGTTGTAGCAATGTGTGGTTCGTGAAAAGTAGGTGACTAAGAAAGCATAACATATTTAAGAGGGTTATTTCAAATTGGTTTAGTACATTAAGTATTTTAAATGTGTTACTTTATGCAAAAATTCATAATTTTTGAACGCTTTTATAAATTTCTATTTGGCAACTGCAATTTCAAAGAATTTAAAATTAAACAAATATAAAGTATGGTTCTTGATAAGTAACTAACTAAAAAAGCTGTGTCTAGTTGGTTTGCCACATAAAATATTTAAAAAATGTTACTTTGTGCAGAAATTCTTAAATTTTGTTGCTATTTTGCACATTCTTTTCAGGCAATTGCAATTTTTGGCATTTGACTTGACATTTCACATCCACAATGTTGTATGGTTCTTGATAAGTAAGTAAGAAGGCTTAATTTAGACTGTGTCTAGTTGATTTACTACATCAAATATTTAAAAAATATGTTACTTTGGTCAGAAATTCTTAAATTCTGTTATTATTTTGCAAATTACTGTTAGTCAACTGCAATTTTCGGCGTTTAACTTGACATTTCACTTTAAAAATGTTGAAAATATTAGCTTTTTTTTATTGCCAATGACTTGTGCTCACTTTATTCCGTTTAGGATTTTTGATAAAGCCATTTAGGTAATGTTGCAATATAATTTAAATTTTGTTTTATCAATTAAATTTGTGTTGTTTCACTTTTTTCAATTTTTAATTTTTGAACCAACTTAATGTCTATAAACCATACATTTTGTCAAATTTTTACCCAAAATTAAAGTTCCATAAATAGGCATCTGCAAAACAGTATAAAATAAATAGATTTTGTAATAAAACGAACCCAATACAATGAGATACGTAATAATACATTTTTAACTGAATGTCGTGGCCTAACTTGACATAGCCCATAATTAAAGCAAATAAAGTTTCATGCGATTTATTTGCCAAAGATGCGGAAAATTTGCGATTTTACTTATTTATTTATTTTGACTGCAATAAATGACAATTAGCATAGTTTGTTACGCTGAAAATCTGTTACAGGCACGCCATATGGATATAAAAACACGGGTTTTGAAGTAAAAAAATTAACATCTGATAAGTGATTTCCTTGATGGCAGCAAATCAGCTCGAAAGCGGCAATAATTTTATTTAAATGGGAGCGTATTCATTTTTATTTTAAATTGTATATAACAGCAGAGTGACATTGTCATATAGTCATATAGTGTGTCCGCGCTCTTATCGTCCCATATTTCCCATGTATTATTTGGGCCGGCTGAATCTTTATCTTTTAAATTTCACGTTGTGCGCCCATTTACACGCGCCTTATCTCGCACACCCTCGCCCCCTTATAATAGCTATTTTACATTTCAAATCACTTTCTTTAATCTAATATGTTTACACAAATAGGTAATTGGAAAGCGCAGCAACAGTAATAATTTATTGAACGTTGTTCAATGAACAAACAGTTTTACTACCTATTTAGAGTTTTTTTACGCGGCGGGAAATTTGAATTTCTATTAAGCGTGAACGATAAATCAGTTTTAGAGCATAAATAACAAATATAATGAAAAAAACAAAAACACAACAACGAAATTCTGTTATTAATTGCAGATAATAACACACATTCTCGACTTGCTTTAATGAATTTATCGGAATGGATTAATTATGAGATTAATATTTGAGAGCTAAGAGTTGCATTTTAAATACATATACATACATATACGTATATATACACCTATAAATAAATAAAATTACATAAAACGATAATAAATAATAAATCCCTTTTCGAAAACAAAAAAAGGAACACACATATATATATAAATGTGTGTGTATAATATTATGGATGTGTTGGTACGAGAAAGAGAAGAATCAAAATGGAAAAAAAATGATTTATATTGCAGCTGGATTTGATTTGTGATGAGGCGTTTAAAATATTTTTCTTAATCGCTATTTTAATTGCTACTTTCAGATACTCTTGGGATTTGAAAGTCAATCAGATTGAATCGTTTGCGGTTCTCAACGTGCAAGTACATTTCTCATCCATTTGACAGGGATGAACTTAGCCATATATTAAATTTAGCGGCAAATTTATGGCCGATATGAAGCGAATATTAACCGGCATCGTACACTTTTAATTAATGCGGTGCGGTGCGATATCGGCGGCGCGTTGAATTTATTTCAATACGCGCCTGTAGGACGCCGCCAACCCCCGCCTTCTTCCACCGCCGCTTGTTGCTTTATTGTAATATCAAATGTTGAAATTTTATTTTATCATTAGGATAATTAATGTAATGCAAGTGCTAAGTACAAGCTTTAACTAATTGAAGATTAATTCGCCTGTTTAGAAACAAGTTTTGGTTGTTTGCACGCACTTCCGCTTACTTACATTTTTTGTTTCACCCGCAGTCAATCAACAAGAAGAAAAACAACAACTTTGAAAAAAAATTGCATTAAACCTGTTGCTAATTTTCTCTCAATTATTTAACTTATTATGAATATTTATCAAATAATTCAAATTTTATTGATTTGTTACACTCGTATTGATTAATAAACATAAAACGTTACCATTTTAGTAAAATATGTATCATTTATACAATAGTTATGATTTATAATACATTTTTTCACCCGCAGTCAATCAACATGAACAACAACAAGGCGAATGAGTTTGAAATCAAAAAATGTATTAAACCTGTTGCTAATTTTCTCTCAATTATTTATCTTATTATGAATATTTATCAAATCATTTAAATTTTATTGATTTGTTACACTCGTATTGATTAATAAACATAAAACGTTACCATTTTAGTA
>JARJDW010023529.1:0-10472 GCA_030264715.1 Adinopsis sp. GC000173 | reverse complement strand
AAAATATTAAAAATAGCATGAAGAATTTCAATAAACACATTAATGCGCTATAAACATTTACTTTTAGCATCGAAGCCGTCATGTATTATTTACACGTTGTAATGCAAACATGGGCTTGCGTTCGATGGTTGTAAAAATACTTTGCAATATTTTTTTAATAATCAATATTATAGGAGAAATATTTTATAATATTGTATAAAACTGCGCAACACACTTTGTGTATACAATATTATTGTCAACGAAATTATATCATTTTCTATTTTTAAATAATTAACGACTTTGCATTTCATTAAAACTCACTGTATTATTATGTAATTTATGCTCGTTTATATCTTCCAGGTATACAAAATAACAACAATTTGCCGTTGGAGGCTGGCTACCAACAACAACAGTAAGTGTGTTTATGTTTATTATGATAATTTATACTAATGAGAATGAATGAATATGTTATATTGCATGATCTGTGTTACTATTTTAGGTATAGCAGTTCGAATAAGAGCAGCAGTAAAATGGTAACCACCTCGAACAAGATTCTTCCAGCTACAACGACTACAAGCTACAATCAGCGTACACGCTCGTTGGATCGTACCGATGGAAGCGTGCAACGTCAAGTTTATCATCATAATGAAGGTAATAATCTTGCAATTTATTATAATATTAATATCATAATTGACCTAATTACTATTTGCGCGAATGACACGCGCTGGCTACATTTAATTGGCATTATTTTGCAAAAAAATAAAAATAAGATATTGCGTTTTAGCAACAGGAATATATAGAAAAAAGTTTCCTTTTCTCTATCTCAATAATTTTCAATCTTTTGTTTTTTGCGCCACACTCAAAAAATTTTTGGCCAACCTAACAGATGAAATGTTATAAACCGTTCGATTTAGTATTATTCCTTTCATTTATTTGGCGTTCTATACACACACTACATAATAAATCAACGCAAATTAATGTTTATTGTGGTTTTTAGAATTTCTTTTCAAATAAATTTCTTGAAATTTTTATATTTGTTTTTGTGTCTGTCACAATTGTTTGCCTAACTAGTATACAACAAATTTGTTATTGTAGTTTGAGCAAAAATCTTCACATACGTTTAGAAAATTTGCATTTTTTGTTTAGAATATTAGAGTTTCAAATATTTTTTCTACATTTATTAAGCAAATAACCTCGATCAAACTACATGCATAGAGTAAAATATAGATGAAAATTGCCCTCAGCAGGTTAAAGAATCATTGAAATATAAAAAAGCCGGTAATTAGTTTGGGACAGACAATCGTATCTGTGGAACCATGAAAATTTTAGTGCAGCTCCTGCTCTCATGCGTGCATTGCATTAGAGGCAACCAAACCAACGCACTTTTTCTTCAAGCCTAATTCTGTTTGAACGGAGTGTTTTGCTTTTTTGCAAACGTTGCGATTATTCAATCCTATTAAGCTGTATCTGAATCTGAAATCACTTGATTCTGACAGGCTACTATTATAAGTTTGGGATCTCAGTGCGTCCTAATGGGACCTAATAATTGGGAATGTTTTTATAATTGGGAATGGTTTAAATGGGAATAGATATTTAGCCCCATGCACATCTTTAGTTGCTACACGAAGACGATGAATGAAAAAGAAAACGGCGACTTATTATCTTGCAAAACACAACATTAAAATTCATAACTAAATTTGTTACAGGATCTTATGGTGACATAAAATCCATTCGTACCACGACCCCATCTCCAACGCGCAGCAACACCTCAACGCTCAACCGTCAAGTACGCAACGTGCAACAATATCCGACTGAGGTAGTTGAAACGACCACACACGACATCAATCCCGAAATTCTTGCCCAACTGGATCCGGATTTACTACCGAGCGGTAACACAAAGGTCACCACCACGATAAAAACGTACACGTACGAAATTCCGGGCAATGGTGATTCAACCGAGCGTTTGATATTCACGCCAAACACCACATCGTCGACGATTCAATCAACCCCGAGTAAGAGTTTCATTTACGAAAAGAATCAATCGGCGTCACAGCAGCAATCCACGCATCATACGACGAAGCAACAACACCACTACGTACCGGGCAGTCCGGGCAGCGATCGTAAGGTGGTGAAGGAAACAGTCACCACGCGTAATTATCATCCGAATAGTAAGGTATACACAGATCCGGCCGGTAAGCATACGTACGTTTACAACGAAACGACAACGACGCGTAATTATCGCGACGTGCCTGGTGGCAGCACACCGACACCACCGCCAACACATCACGTGTACCATGACTCGTCCGCTAATACAACTACGGGCACCACGCGTCACGTTTACCACGACGAAGGACAACCGGGCACGACCACCACCACGTACACGTACCGCGATGATTCCCCGGATCGCACCAGCTTGCCGCCGGTCACCACCACCATACACAAGTTCGATTCGATGACGAATTTGAACGCGCGTCAGTATCCCGATGTGGAGACGTTCGATCCGAAGTATCGGCCGCCGACGCCGCAAACACCGCCGCAGCAACCCGATGTTAATATCACGTACAAGTATCGTTCGACGACGAATACGACGAACCGGTACAATACGGAGCAGTATGATAACGAGCCGTTGTTGCCGAGGAAGTTTCCCACTGATGCCGATGGACCGCCGAAGAAGCTGGATGACTTGATGGCTAGCATTGGAAATGAGGTATGTACAACAAAAAGGAGCCTATTAGAAGGTAGGAAGTCTATTTGGACTCTTATTTCATATTTAATCATTATTTTTCCTTTCACTTTTTGAACCGATTCCTTTTTTTTATGTAAAGATTATACGTGGGTGTTTGAAAAGTGTTGAATCCCATCAACATTCCCTTTCAGTTTTTTGTCTTTTTCTTGCAATTTTTCAGCCATGATTGAGTTTTACTCTTTTTGACAGTTTTCGTTCTTTTTCATCATCTTTTACGTTTCTTTCACAATTTTCTAGAACTTTTTTTGCATTTTGTTTTAATTTATCCATTTTTTTATCTTTTTTACTTTCATATGTTGATGAAGACAATTGCAAGTAAAACACGAAAAAAAGTTTGAAAAGAAACCCAAAAACTAAAAAATGCAAAAAAACACAAGAATGGTAATGTGAAAATGCAAAAACAAAGTAAAATTGTGAAATTTTGAGAGTGAAACTTTTCAGACTGCTCAAGTATATTTCAATAAATGCCAAAACAACAACTAACTACAATAAATTGATTTTTTGGTTTATGCAATGTTTTAGCCACCGACAAATGCATACAATGCGGGCTGGAAGCATCACGAAGAGGAAATGCAACAGCAACGTAAAGTTGACAATTTGAAGGCGCAACAGGACTACGAACAGCAGCGTAAACTCGATCAGCAGCAACAGAAGAATCAGCCGCTCACGAAGAATGTGACCGGCCCACCCGTATACTACCCGCCAGGGCATGAGATGTTCGCCAAGAAGGAGGAATCAGGAGCATGGCGAGCGGAAGTAAGTTTACATAGCCGGGTGACAGTTAATTTTATGTTACATTAAATCTGTTTGTTTAGGGTGCAATGGCCAAAGAGAAGGGAATGTATAAATACGAGGCGGAGAGTAAAAGTAAATCGAAGAGTAGTTCGGGCGCCGCTATCGTACCAGTTTGTTTGCCGCTGTGCTGCGGTCTGCCGTGCACAATCATCTAATTCTATTCGATTGGAAGAAAGTCGTGCCATAACGTTGAATAATAACATTTCTATGTTATAATTGTTACATTTTTAATATAAAACACATATTTTTATATATTTAATAATTTACTAATCTAACTTATAAAAGGAAAACAGTTATGTTAAAAATAACATTTTATCTTTTTTAATATTGTATATAATTAACAATTTTCTTTAATTTAATTATTATGCTTTAACTGTAAAATATTGTACATTAACTTATTATTAAAATAAAAATTATTTTTACTAATTCATTGATGCGTTGATTTTATTGTATTTACCCAACAGAAATTCAATCTTTTATAAAATTTAAAAATTGAAACTAAGCTTATGCAACTTTTATAACATGCAATAAAGATAGTTGCGCTATTCCCTCACAGATGCTTCAAAGTGATTAATAAAATTTAATAATTTTTAAGTAATTAACATATTATAAATTAATTCAATTAGGTAAATAATAATTACTTTAACACAATTCTGTAATGATTTTAAACTGAACGTTGCTATTTGCTAAATTTATTATCTCACCTGGGATTTGAGGTTATAAATACAACATGTCACAAATCGCAAGGAGTTTAGCGAAGAAAATTAATTTTGCATCGTTAGTACGTGCAAGATCATTATGTACGGAACATACAGAAACCGGTAGTGATAAGAAAGGTGGATATGCAAAAGCATACACAAAGTTTGATAAAATAATTGATGAAGATAACAAAGAAGTGCCGGAAACGTTTCGAAGCCTCTTGAGAAACTCAAAGTTCATCGATGTATGTATTTCAAGAAATAATTTACAATTAATTAATCTTGTTTTGTATTCAGTTAGGTACACCTGAAGGCAAAATAGTTGTTGGACGAATTTATCACGTTGTTGAAGATGATTTGTACATTGACTTTGGGTGGAAGTTCCACTGCGTGTGTCCCCGACCAGCGAAGAATTCAAGGTGAGTTTTTCAATTAGCTGTATATGGTATATTTATGTAATTACATGCAATTCTAGTGCCTATGTTCGAGGAACGCGTGTGCGATTATTAATCAAAGATTTGGAGCTTTCATCCAAATTCTTGGGCTACGAAAAGGACTTAACATTGTTGGAAGCCGATTGTCATTTATTAGGATTAGCACAAGCACAAGTACAAACACCGAAAGCCGCCGTCGCCGAATAACATATTGTAGAAAGTAGACAGAAATAAATTGAATTTATAAATGTAAAAATAATCTTACACAGGTGCTTCTGTGCAAGCAAATTGTAGATTAAAATGAAAGCAAATCGAATTCTTAATTGTTGTTAGGAAACGAAATGATGTATTTGTAAATAATATCATAATTGTGTAGTGAAATTTGTATACCTTTATCATATAAACATTGTTGCCTATATTGTTATTGATATTCCAAAAAATAGAAATTTCATTCAACATTCACAAAACAGTATTTAATTATTAAACATAATGTTGGCAATGTTGTTGATTTGCAACGTTGCCATGGAACACCAAAAGCAGTAAAAAATCAGAGAAATAAATATATTTTAATTGACTTTACAAATACTCCAAATTTTTCTAGTCTTTCACTAAAATTCAATTCAAAATTCCAGTAACGTGTTAAAATTTTAATTTTTTGTGAGCTACATTTGGCAACCGGTGTTTCGTATGACAACTGGTTAATTGAATAAAAATGGCGTCTGTTGCCGACGATCGTCTAACAATATGCGGAAAATTAGGCTTGAAGCCATTAACAACGCACAACATCCTATTCCATTACTTGCCGGTGCAAGGAATGCTAAGTTACACGGCTCTGTCGGTCAACGTGATGAATCCATCGTTGGTGTTAAGGTAAGAAATGCGCACATAACCTATAATATACATTGGCATTACGCAACGTGAACATGTTTATTTTAAATTTCTTCCAGACTATTTCCGCGCCGTGATATCACCAACGTATTGCTAGGGCACACCTTGCTAGGAACTGGCCTCTACATGTACAATCGTCAACATATGCATAAATTATCTAAACAAGAGAGGATTTTATATAGGTAATGACAACTTCAAATACTCCTATCACAGATAATATGCGGTATATATTATCAAATCATTTTATAAGCAACATGCAATCCTTTCCTATTGCATGCAGTTGTGGCGTTTTTACCAATAAGTCAAAATTGAAAGTTATAAGGCGTGTTTAAATTTATTTTATTTCTAAAATTTTCCGCAGAGTATAAAATAGATAATTTGCGATATAAATTATCGAATTACTCCATAAACAATAGTAACAAACAAGATTGGTTTCCCATTACATGTAGGTTTTGATTTATAAATCAAAGTTATAGACAATGTTTATTTATTTTAATTTCAAATCTTTTCGGCAAGTAAAGTTTATCATCTCTTTACATATTCGCCTCCAACCAGTTTATATTTGAGCCCATATGGCTTTCTTTAATAGACTAAGGACTTATTAGAATGATGGTATAGGTGTAGCCCATTGTATACTTATTCATCCATGGTTTATAGTAATTGACTTAGTTATCGAATCTTGTTAGTTTTCTCTAAAAATTCAACCTGGCCTTAGTCATTGTATAGATTCTCATCCAAGGTTTATAGATGGGTACTGACAACCTCAACAACTCTATCATTGATAATATGTAGTATAAATTATCAAACTACTTCACAAACAACATGCAATGGTTTCTCATTACATGCAGTTGGTGTAGTTTTTGATTAATACGTTAACATTTAATCTAAGTTAAAGTTAAAGTTCTGTCCCAACTATTTTTTCCATTGTAAAGTCATTTACAAAATCATCATATACAAAAGTTGGTCACCACCTGTTATAGGTGATGTTTCCTTTTGTCCGCTATCAACCGGCTTATTATATTTGAGCCATATGGTTTTCTCTAACAGACTAACTCTCATCCGAGATGGCTAGCATTTGCTTTCGTCATTGAATGACTATAAATTTTAGTAGCAAACAATACCGGACGAAATCAAATTTATTAATAAAATTTATCATTTAGTTACACGTTTGCTACCAATCGGCTTATATTTGAGTCCAAATATTTTTCTAGTAGATAGACCAACGACTCATTTGGGACGATCCTTTAAGCATAACCCTAAAATTATTTCTTATACGCATTTTAGAGAAATTGCTTTGGAATTAAATAGTTGCCATAGATAATATGCGGTATCTATTTCCAAATACTGTTGGTAAAAATTTATAAAATATATTTATTGTCTATGTTGGTATATTAGATCATTGTGAACTAGAAGGAAACATGAGAGGTGACAAATACTTGGAGCAATTACTTGGTTTATGTTACTATATAACATAAATAATTATAAGAAAGACTTAAACAGGTAATGGTTACATAAATTAGTGTTTTACATTTATGACTAAATACTATTTTATATATAAATGCAGTTTGAGGCAATTGTATTACATTTCATTCTTACAATAATTTGAATTTAGCCTAGCCCTATCTTGGCAGAGATTAATTCAGTTTATCCTAACAATTCTATCCCGACTTTGAGCCCCCAGTCTTCGCACCTGCATAAATAATTGCCTTAGCTATAATTTCTTCAGTTTTGATTATGAGCGAGAGGTAGAAATACTGGCATAGACAATTAATAAATATATTTTGTGAGTTGTTACCAAGGGTATTTTTGTATAACAACTGTTGAAATGATTCACAAGAGTTGTGAGTAAATTTCGGTAACTTTGCTTTGGTCATAGTGTGAAGGCGTATAGGAAGTTGCGACTTGTACTTCTAACGACAAGTGATCTTAACCCAGTAATATTGTTAAAAAATATAGCTTAGGTCTGTTGGAGTCAGTACCCTTTTTGCAAAGTTTATCCAAATAGAATGATAATATTGTGATTCGTTTACACATTGCAATATTTATCGGATATGACGGGCAGAAAGCAACCGCCTTCGAAAGATGTCATTGCTATGATTGAAATGAATTTCCAATGCTTGTTAAAAGTAACATAGAAAGGAAATGTGAAATGTGACAAAAGAATTCGCATGTACTTCATAGCGTTGACATTTACTGTCGCATTCGATAAATATCGGAAAGTGTGAACTAATAACCGAGTCCCTTTATTGCACGTTGTTGGTCTTCAATAATGTATTCAATGACTCCACCATGAAGAATATTTTTATGTGACGCTGGCGTATTACTAATATGGTGATTGTGTGTTTGCAGCGCTTTTGGAGCAGTAACATTTTCACTCGGCTCGGTACTAATTTGGGCAATTCTACGCAGCATTGTTCCCCAGAGTGTTTGTTTATGTACGATATGTGGAATCGGTTCGGGTCTTGCAATGCTCAAGGTAGGCCACCAGTACACCACGCATTTGGATTCGCTAGCCGTTTCTAAAAAATGAAGAAGAGGGAAAAATCGATCACAACAATCTATTACGTAGCGTTTTTATACACATTTCGTTGTCATTGTCGTATTGTAAATTGCTTGTAATAATTTTTTTTAAATTATTGATCCTACAATACCATATATAGATCTATGAGATATCATTAAAATCGAAATGTACTTCATTGTAGTATTTATTGTATGCAACCAAATAATTAATTATACATGTAAACTTCTTATGTAACAAAATGTGATATTTTCCGACAAATGTTAATATTTTTGCTGGCAATGATGACGTGTTTTTTCTAACCAAAACCCTGTTTGTAAAATACATATAATCTATGAATGATGAAAATAAAATTCTAGTTTACGTTATGCTTTTATTGACTATTGCGCCACTACTTATTTAATGTTTTAGTGCATGCATTGCTATTATAGCTAACCAGCTCAATTTGTTTACTAATAATTGTGTGGTATGTATTAACAAAGTGTGATAACTTTCTTTAACAATCGTAACTGTTTTATTATGNGCGCCACTACTTATTTAGTGTTTTAGTGCATGCATTGCTATTATAGCTAACCAGCTCAATTTGTTTACTAATAATTGTGTGGTATGTATTAACAAAGTGTGATAACTTTCTTTAACAATCCTAACTGTTTTATTATGTTGGAAGATATGACAATGAAATTTTACTTTCGTTATATGAATTAGCCTAATTAAAATGATAAATACTAGTATAAAGGCTGTGTGATGTGACAAAAGTTGCCAAAACAGTTGCAAAATCGCTTTTGAATTGTTTTGAGGGCATTAATCCATTAAATAGCCTTTTTGGTTGTGTTCTTAAATTAAATTCTATAGTATAAACATGGATATTTTCGCAAAAAACAAGAACTGGCGATAAATCAATTCAAGCGCACACATTTTTAAATTAAACATATCAAAATGGTTTTGTACATCATTTAATTACTAATTAACATTTATTAATGAGGATTTTAGATTGCGGTTGCAAAAAATCTAGAATGTAATGACAAAATTTCACTTTCATATCTTCAGGTACTAAGAAAGTGTCATTACATTTTTGAAACTATTGAACAATGTTCATGCCTTATTTATTTAAATATTTAAAATTGAGTAAGTCGTTTAAAATCGCACATCGCCTAGTCTTAGTGCCTTTTGATTAAAATGTTTAACGTATTTCTATTTTAGACAATCAACTAAGCGTTTATTGATTGACAAATGTGATAACTATTTCCAACAAACTCATTTTTTAATTTTTTGAGATATGAAAATAAATTTTTTTATTCGTTATTATGTTAATTATTAAGGATACCAAAACGTGATATAAAGTTGGTAAATTTTAAAGAGTTTTATTGAAAAACGATTATAAGCAACCAGTTATACATGCTTACATATAACATTTGCTATTTTTGAGAAGCGTTGATTAATTTTCAAACAAAATTTCTGAAATTAAATATAGAATTTTACTTTGTTATTTTCACTGTCCGAATAATAAAAAGATTTAATTTCTTAATAATTTTTTTGAGATGAAAGATTTTAGCCAATGAATTTTATATAAGTTGCATCTAGAAAATTATAAGCCAACCTAAAGTACAATAAACAGTTCTAACGTTTTAAACCATTGGATAACATTTGCGATATTTTTTAATAAAGATTAAGATTCGCATTGATTAATATTTTTTATATAGTAATCTATAGATTAGATAATAATACTATTCACGTACACTACGTATTTTGATATTTTGTTCGTGTGCGTTTGGTTGCATACGCCAGCCTCTACAAATCCATGAAAAATGAAAATGAAATGCAACTTTATGTTGTTTAAACTACTTAAACAATGATGAAAAAGTGAATGCAATTTAATTAAACTAATGCTTTAATAGTTTGAGAAAATTAAAATAATTTTATTTGCCTGAACGAAACTTTCAAAAGGACCCCGCACAAAACACTGTGATTTTGGACCTCACTGAAATTTTCTGAAACTTTGATATGTTATAGTTTATGACCTCCTAAACAAATATTCCCCCGGCCAAAAACGTTTTAAATGGACAGTTTTTGAGATATAGAGGTTAGAAGTCACCAACTGCACAAAAGACTAGCGTTTTTGGACCTCACTGAAAAGTTTTGAGATTCTAGTATGTTATAGTTTGAGACCTCCTGATCAAAAATTCTCCCGGTCAAAAAACTTTTAAATGGACAGTTTTTATGATATAAAGCTTCGAAGTCACCAACTGCACAAAACAGTAGCGTTTTCGGACCTCACTAAAAAATTGTGAGATGAAAAGTTGTGAGATTCTAATATGTTATAGTTTGTGGCCGCCTGATCAAAAGTCCTCCATTATATATAACATTCCAAAAACGCTACTGCTTTGTGCATTTGGTGGCTTCGAAGCTCTATATTA
>JARJDW010023528.1:0-17408 GCA_030264715.1 Adinopsis sp. GC000173 | reverse complement strand
TGAATTGAGAGCAATTCTGCCACATGAGTCAATTGAGAGTTGCACTCAATTGAAAACCATTGGTTTCAATTTAGTAATTGCATGCATGTATACATGCACACACATATACATTTAAATGCTGCCCCGAAATACAAAAAAAAATTGCGGCTGGGAAAAAATAGGTATATCGCATCGCAATATTTTGCAATCATAAAAATAGGCGCGCATTTCTATTTGGTTACATGTTTGCGCAATTGTTTTCCAGCAATGGATAGATAATTTTTTTATTCAAATGAATGTTTAGCAAATATTTTTATTACACCAGCGTTTAATAATATTAGTTGATTACATAGTACGACAAATTTAATAAAAATTTGCTCAAACTTTGATGAGTTATCTCAGCGTCTTTAAGTATTGAAACATGAAAGTTAATGTGAAATTAAAAAATGATAATAATAATAGGAAACTAAAGAAATTTGCTTATAAAAAGGTCTAAGGAGTAAAGATTTATATTGCAGCTGATTACATAGTGCGACGAATTTAATCAAAATTTGCTCAAACTTTGATGAGCTGCCTCAGCGTCTTCAAATTGAATTTAAAAACTGATATTTATACTAATAAAAAGGTCAGGAAAGTAAGTAAATTACTGCAAAAAACTCCTAGGAAGCAAATATTTATATTGCACCAATTATAGTTGAAACGCGTTTAATAATATTAGCTTAGATACATGATTACATAATGCGACAAATTTAATCAAAATTTGCTTAAAATTTGATGAGTTATCCCAGCGTCTTTAAGTATTGAAACATGAAAGTTAATGTGAAATTAAAAAATGATAATAATAATAGGAAACTAAACAAATTAAAAAGGTCTAAGGAGTAAAGATTTATATTGCAGCTGATTATATAGTGCGTCGAAAATTTGCTCAAACTTTGATGAGTTGCCTCAGCGTCTTCAAATTGAATTTAAAAACTGATATTTATAATAATAAAAAGGTCAGGAAAGTAAGTAAATTACTGCAAAAAATTTCTAGGAAGCAAATATTTATATTGCACCAACTATAGTTGAAACACGTTTAATAATATTAGCTTAGATGGCTGATTACATAGTGCGAGTAATTTAATCAAAATTTGCTCAAACTTTGATGAAGCGTCTCAGCAGCGTCTTCTCAACTATTGAAAGATGAAAATTAATGTGAAACTAAAAACTGATTCCATTTTTGGTTAATGTGAAATTAAAAATGATAATAATAATAAAAAAAAGGTCGGGAAACTAAACAAATTACTGTTAAAAAAAAGTCCCAGGGCAAAAATCGTGAAACGATAAAAAATTGCATGCTGAAATTTTTATGAGTTTTCGGGAATAATTTGTGGGATGGAGGTATAGTAGCCAAGCTACAATTTTTTAATACCGCAAAGTTTTCCTAAAAAATTGGTTTAAAATGTTAAACACTTTACAAATTAAATTGGAAAGCATAGAAGTACCCAACACTATCTCCCACAAAATCGTGTTTAAAGACGTTTTTTCGAAAAATTTATCCAAATCACAAATTATTTCTCTAAATATCGTAAAAATTACTTCTAGTCTCCGATTTTTCTAAGAAACATTGTAAGGTAAAGTTAACCAAATTAAAGTCAAAGTTTTCTAGTAAAAGTGATAACTAGATATTATGCATTGAAATACTGAAATACTAATATCCTTT
The DNA here is from genome assembly GCA_030264715.1 of Adinopsis sp. GC000173. Lineage (NCBI taxonomy): Eukaryota > Metazoa > Arthropoda > Insecta > Coleoptera > Staphylinidae > Adinopsis > Adinopsis sp. GC000173. The sequence continues at coordinate 15,727 of JARJDW010023528.1, read as the reverse complement.
AAAACGCTTGAAAAGCCGGCTACTATGAATAAATTCTTTTAACTATACATATATGCATCGAAACCAATGTTGCAGCACAAAAAAAACGTTGGAAAATCGGCTGAAAATCGACAATGTGCAATCCCCGGAGCAGTAGTAGATGAAAAACTATGCGGCGTAGTTATTAAATTCTCATACGTATTAATCGAAGCGCATTTGTTACATTCACTGGAATTTTACTCAATCAACTGTGTGTGTGTGAGTGTATGTGTGCGGCTTGGAAATCCAGAACCGTATTCCGCCGCACTCACTCACTCACACAGACACATCCAACAAGTGGCCATCGAGCGCTCAGTCGAATTTTGAGAACGCTCACGTTCATTGAGTAATGGTTACTATAATAAATCATTTTCTATATACATATAACCTCAATATTTAATCGATGCAAAAAAAAACAATAAAGAACGATGACGAAAAAATGGTTGTGGTGGTGTGTATTACATCTAATTCAATTTTAATGAGGTTAATAACGACCCTATTTATCACCTAATTAATTTCGCCGCAATCAATACATCAAATGTTTAAACAATACCGCCCTGTGCACTTTTTTCTCCTCTCATCTCTCTTCTAGCGTTCAAATTGGCTAATGATTAAATATTATTTCGGTTGCCACTCTGTTTGTCATTCTGTTGCGCTCAGCATCAGGCGCGTACTCAGCAGTATGAATATACGTTCTCTGTTTGCTTATGCATGCATGGTATACTACCGGGCAGCAACGAAGCTGCTGTGGGGGTTTATATTCGCCAGCGGCTAGAGTGAACTGCTTATATACACACTTACACCATCCGCCCATTTTCTTACATCGACTTTAATCAAGCTGATCTCGTACGTGACGATACCTTGGAACGACACCCGGATTATTATTATATATAACGAACTTCGAAAAACACTTGACTGAAATTAGGATTTGAAAAACAAATAAAAAACTTTTCGATTACGCAGCCAAACATTGGCAATTCTATTCCAAATTATGGTAAATGGGCTTTGCACATGTCTTTAAAATCATAAATAAAGCGGCATTTTCTTGAAACTTGTCTGGATGTCTCCAAACTTCCTAAATTCTTCATTGTAGTAGTAGCTTAGTTTGAAATTCACACAAAGTTTATTTTAAATCGTGACATCTTTCTTTAAATAAATGACCAATAAGTTATTTTCCTTTGATAACCCTAAGATGATCATCTCTCTAACAGTTTTTAAAACATTTTTGTAAAGTACCAGTTTTGGGGCAATGATGTTACGTTTAAAGAGGACCCGAACTATAATAGACCGAACCTAAAATTTAAGAAAAATAAACAGGATTTGTATTTGGTAGCCAAGCCCAATTAATATCGGAAAGTTCTCTTGTCATAAAAGTCTTCAAAAATATTGCCAAAGACTATCCAAGCTCAATTAATATCGGAAAGTTTTCTTGTAATAAGACTTTACAAATTTCCTTTAAAAAATCATCAAATTAGAATCATTTCCTTGATTTTTCCTAAACACTGCTAAACCTTTTGTAAAATTATAGTAGTAGGTATATTTCTTGCAATTACTATATTCCAGGTAGGAATTTATAGATCAAATTCAATGAAACGGCAAAGTAATCAAAAGTTGCTTTAAGTTTCTTTAAGATACTGGTGAATATGTAAAAATACCTTTACATACACAATTTTTGCGTAGGCCGAAAAAGACTTGACTGAAATGAGAATTCGGGAAGCAAATAAACAACGCGATCGTATTAACATCTGGGCGACGATGCGACGACACATCAAAGCGCGTTGATGGAAGAGGCAGGTTATTTTTACAGCACGAGGCGCTGCACAAAAATGTTATATCATCAACAAGCTTAAAATATTAATTACTTTTTCGTATTATTTCCAATGATGTAGGTGTAGGCATAAATATTTCCATCAAAAATACTGGTAGCAGAGCGCCATCGTGTTCCTGTTTTTCACACGTCGCCTTCTAATCAATTTTCGCTTTTAATTTTGCGCCCGAGACTAATCGCATCGTCGATAATCCAATCAATCTAAACGACGACGCTCGACGACTCGCTCGAGAACACCAAAATGCATTAAGATTACAAGTTAATTAAGTGCAGCGCACGTAAAATTATCTTCTAATTGATCAACGTGGCCCGCTGTGCATTTTTGCGAAAGTCGCCAATTTAGCATCGACGAGTAGTAGTAGTCATTGGCGCAGAATTTGCATTCACAACATGTCCGAGTATCGTTTGTGTTGTTGCGTAATTTTGCGATAGGTTTTTTTTAGAATTTCAGCGATAAATAAAATAAAAAACGCGGACTATTTTGATATAAACGAGGATTTCATTGTCCGACCGCAGTGATCCCGTGAGCCGAGTGTTCGGCACGTTTCACTGCCTTTGCATTAGATTAGTGGATTCGAATTGAATATTCACTCGCACATTAGCACCCGTAATCAACGCCCTCTTGCTTAATCCAACATAATAAAATAAACAACTTGAGCGCGATGCGCTCCTTTACACACATATATATACCTACACATACTCGCACACATATCCCATTCAATTATCAGCAGCATTTCGGTGGATGCATGCGAAAAACAATGATGTTGAGAAGGTCGTTGCACCACCACCACCACCATCAAGACAGCACAACACTATTTATTATACACATTTGAATAATATACAGGATGTGTAGTATTATTTTCAAGTCTAGTAGATTTAGGGCATACAAATTGGTCACAAGAGTATGCTTTTTTAATTTCGGAAATTTTTAATAAATATTTATCAAAGTCGTTTTGAATTATCTCTCCTTTACTTTATTCTTTAAGTTAATGATTCGCCTTGGTGTTTTGTAAATACTCTAATATTTCTTCAGTTTTTGATCAAAATTGTCAACTTGGACTTGTAATTTGAGATTTTGGGAGTTAATTTCGTTGAGCTTCTTCAAAATGTCTATTATTTCCAATTTTTATTTTGAATTTTATAATGTAGTGGACATGTATTTAACTCAGATCAAATTCTTTCAACTTTTAGGAGTTCTAATCTTCAATTTTGGGAGTCAATCTTATTAAAGTCCTTAAAAATGTACATTTTTCGAGTTTCACTTTGTCTACAACATGAAATCGCGAAAATATTTAAAATTTTATAATGTGTAATGTAAAACTTGACGCAGACAAAATTTCTTAAAATTTAAATCTTAGATTTTGGGAATAAATTATCAAAAAAAATATACTAGGCAAATTTTGACTTTGTAGTTAAATTTTATGACGTTTCGGCAAATAAATCCTGCAATTTTGCATCGGAAATTACAACGTAAATTTTGCACCAGATTTACGTAAAAAAGTTTTAGCGTTTTAGAGTTTTGAAGCTTTGAGGAAGGGCGCAAAAAATCGGCAATCCCAGTCTTGTTCTGGTGTAAACTTGTCTCGCGAGTTTTGCAAACGCCGTAAGCCATTATTCAATCCGAATACGATTTTGATTAGACTGTTTGCTTTGAAGCTTGTCATATAGTGGAATAAAAAAAAATTGATATTTGAGTGTGTGTGTGTTGTTGTCGATTGATCAAAAATGCTGAAACGAATTTTCTATAAGCAGCTGAAACAAGGCAAAAATACAGAGCAGAGCAAAATCGTTGGTAGATATATGCAACGCGAACAAAAGCAGGGCGGCGGGTAGATTTTCCTAGCAAAAATATTGTAATACGGAACAATCGGATTTACATCGATTTCGAATCACTCGGCAATGCACTATAATTTTTTGTGCGCCGCCTTCTCCATCCGCTGTTATATCCCACAAAACAATCTGTTGTTCACATTTCGCTGTTGATTCGCATTATGTTACAAACATGTGCTTATTATGATAATAGACGTGTTCGGCGGCGGTTTTTCATTTGCATGCTGGCGCACATTTCCATAACAGAGACGATGACTTCGTCATACTAGAGCGCCCTAAGCGACCAATTAACGTCTTGACGTCAGCGCATCTCAGATGCTGCTCATCGGCCTTTCAGCTTGTGATGGTGGTGTTGATTTTTTTTNTGATTTTTTTTCCTTCCTCTCTTCTTTCGTTTCATCGTCGACGCGCTAACAAGCGCGCCCGGAAAACGCTCAGAGAGCTGGCTCGATTCGATATATAGCAATACAAACTTTATATATATATAGTACAACAATGAAAAACGCGCACAAGTAAGCAAGCAAGCACGCAAACTTTTGCTTATGCTCTATTATAAATATTTATCATTCATCTTCGCTGCCGCACGCCGATAAAGTTTAACAAACAGGCGTGTGCGCTGCTCCTGTGCTGCTGGACGGTTGCAGAAAATTCTGTTCGCTGCAATCCTCTGTGACAAATCGACAAAAGCACTGTTGGATCAGTTGCCATGACAATGCTGGATGGATAGACAGAGACGTAGCACAATATTTCTATTTTACACATTTTTATAGTACAATTCTGTGGAAAATCCGTAAATAATTGGAGAACTTAAAAGAAAACCATATAAGGAAAAAATTGAATAAATAATTGTGTTTTCTCAGAATCACAATTTCAGTCAAAATTTAAAGAAGAAAATAAACAAAGACTTTCAACTTTTACATTTTTAGACTAATTTTTTGAAATTTTTTGTAAAAATCGAAAAAAAAACATTAATTTTACGATTTTCAGAGAAAAATCAAAGATAAGTTGCATGAAAAATACAAAAAACTAAACAATTTCTTATGATTAGGGTAATTTTTTTAAAAAAATTATTAAAAATCACAAGAAAAACTGAAAAAGTAAACAAAATTATAAAATTTCTTTTTTTTCTAAAATTTCATTGTCATTTTTGGGCAATTTTGTTTGCAAAATATTTTCTCAAAATGTAAATTCTGTTACCGATATACTAATTACCACTGAATATTTTTTTGCGTTACGGCCCTGTGCAAATCAACAAATGATTGCGATCGGTTCCCATAGTAATGTAACGATATATTTACTCTTGTAGCAGTGGTAAATCGCAAAATAATTAAGTCCCTTTTACTATTATTATCTCGGTTTTTGCATTTTAAATTGTCAGACAATTTAGAGCGTTGCCATGTAAACCAGGGATGTAATGCGAACCTTACGTGGTGTTTAGTTTAATCAATCAATGATTTTACGACGAGGAAAAAGCGCCAGTCACTTGCATTGTAGCAGTCGAATGAGAGCAGAAGAAGACGAAGAAAAAACACATAGCGCGCGTAGTGTGTAGTAGCTTTGCTGCGCTGTAGTAGGAAGGAGACGAGGAAGCAAGCAAGCAGGCCGGGCGGGCACAAAAAAAGATCTCAGACAAATTGTCTGCAGAATTGTACAAACGACTCTTTTGGGATTTATAGATCCATGCTCCATTGAGTTCATCTGTTCACTCATCACTCATGTGATAACATGTGATAATGGCAACGTCCATGTTCGGCGAACTAACCTCCGGCGACCTCCACTTTTTCACCAGTCCGTCCACTCGTTTCCCAACCGCCGCCCTTCCACCCCGCCGATTTTGCGCTGACCCACAAAACGGCGCCGCAAAAAAATTTATTGAATACATCTCTGTCGCGCTTCGCGATAGTAATTTATGATTTGACGCATTTTAAATCGGTGTAAATTTTTGTTGTTGCAGGTTGTTTTACGACGGCATGCGGCAATCGCCTGGAAGTAATCGCTAGGTGAGTACCACCACACTTTTTTTTTCTTTCCACCAGCAGCGGTAGCAGCTCGGGCGTTTTGTTTATTTAGCGCGCTGCAAGTGACTTAAACTTCGCCACCGCCGCACAAGCGAGCAAGCAAGCAAGCAAGAAAAAAACTTTTCACAAAAACCACAAATATCCCTATTTCATCACTTAGTAGTAGAAGAACTTTTCAAACATCATAAAGTATGCACACGAGATGATTATTCAAATCAAGCTGCATAACTTTCGTGAAACCAAAAACTTTTATGAAATTGGCAAAACTTTGACAATAAATTAGAGTATTACTACTTATGCAGATTGAGATGCAATAAACATTTTTTTTTTCGTTCGTTTCTTTTTGGGTTGTGAACGGTCGTGCTGCTGCTGCTACTGCTGGTGCCAGCGAGCACTTACCAGCAAGTGCTAACAATTTAATTAAAAAAGCGCGCCCCGAATCGATGCTGATCGATGATATGCTGCTGAATAAATATGCAAAATGTGTGACGGTCGCTCGCGCGCTTAAATAAAAATGTTATTGTAGTTTATTATATAAATTCTGTTTTCTCTCCCTTTGCATGTTTCATGTATGTGACTGTAATATTTATGGCGCTTACGATCGTCATTTCGTATTCAAGCCGCGGCGCATATTCACAATCTTCAATTATACGAAAAATATATGATAAAATTTGTTTACGAAAATTTATATTTAATACAATCCTGTCTACGTTGATAAATCCAAAACGGCTACGAAAAAATTATATTAAACATCTACGGAATACGGATCTGCCACTTGGATCACGCAAAACATCCAATGGTAATCTGTTATTTACGTTGTCATGGTGATAACAACTTTGCTAATTGGTTTGCTTGACGTCATTGCGTTTTCATACAGGATTGGAATGCAAAAATAGTCACAAATTTCTATTTGTGTTAAAGATTTAGTTCTGCTTAGCGAATAAATTACTCTAAAGGTCTACCTGTGACGTCACAGTTGTAAAACATTTAATATTTGATGTAAGCATCTTTTAGCGCAATTGTGACTGCAATTCTTATGCTATTTTTAACAAACATTTATAATTAGTACAATCCTTTTGACATTGATAAATCCTTTTGTTACTTGTATTATACAAAACATCCAATGATAGCTTACGTTGCCATGGTGATAACTTACCTAATTGGTGCACTTGACGTCAATATGTTCTCACAAAGGTCAAGAATACCAAAAATAGTCACAATATTTGTGCAAGTAGTGCTTTAAAAAAGTAGCTCAAATAATTTAAACTGTCCAATAAAAGCATATTATTTCCTAACCTAATTGATTCACCTGATGTCATTAATAGTCACAACTTTTGTCCAAGTCATAAATTTCTATTTATTCTTTTAAAGAATATTAAATTTTTATTATCACAATTTTTATGAAAATTTATATTCAATACTTGCTAATAATTCAAACCATCCAATGACTGCATGTTATTTATGTTGCCATGGCGATAACAACAAACCTAATTGGTTCGCTGGCGATGATTGCGTTTTCGGCAACATTGTATTTTCTGATCGTTTCGTGCCGCTCGTAAATCTTTATTGAATATTCTAAAAAAGGTGTCACACTACCGCCTTTTTTTATTATTATTAATAATGCGGCGCACCGTAGTAAAAAATATATGTAACGAAATTTCGTCCAACACAACGTCCGTATATGAACACAAAACATGAAAAAATGCATAACGATGATGAATAAAATTTCCGCGTGCATTTTCCCGCATTTCACGTGTAATTAATTCATTAGAATACCACACGTGCGAAAAGAGATAATATTATTTTTTTCTTCACATTTTTTTTTATATTATAATATGTGAAGCCGGGAACAGCTGCTTGCATAGTAGGTATTAAAAATTTCCGCCGCACAAAAGCATTTTGTAATTTTTAATAAAAGTCGTTTTGGCGCTGTGTGGAAATAAAATTGTTACATCTGTTGTTGCAAAAGCAGTAGTAGCACCAGCAGCAGCAGCAAAACGCCACACACACAGGATATTTCTGCGTCCGGCATCTTTTTAAATATCTCGTGTCCGAGCGAGGAGATGATTGGCGTTGATCACGTATTGAAAAGCAATATACGTTGAACACGAGCTGTATAGATTCGGTCACGTTGCACGGCCAGCACTACTCTGTAGTAAGAGCGAAAACATGTTGTGTGAATTTGGTTGCCTATACTATGTATCGAATTTTTTTTGTTCATTTCTGGTTGCGGCAGGCTGTGAATTTTCCATTTTCTACATATATATATGTATGTGTGTGTGTCGTTTTTGGGGCGGCGAAAATTGCGTTAAACGAATTAAAAAGTTTTATTGTTGTTGTTGTCGGCTTGGTTGTTTTTGAAAACCGAAAAAGTTTTATTTTAATTTTAAAGACTTATATCCGTTGTGGCGGAAAGGTCACTGCCTTTTTTATGAATGAATTTTATAGTGGCTGCAGTAATTAGTCATTTGTTCCGTTTCGTAAAATCTACTTAAGCTTACACAACCGAAATTAAAATTTTTGTTTTAATACTGCACTGTTGCGCTGACGTCTCAAATTGACCAATCATAATTTATTAATTCGGTTGTCATGGTGATTAAATAATTCACTATTGGCGCATTTGAAAAATTTACAGCAGCGTATTAATCGATAATTACTTATTCACAAAAAAATGTTAAAATTGTATAATAAATTATAATCATCCATTAAATTAAATCCTACAATCTTAAAAAAAACTTTTTTAATAATTCATTTCGCTTTATATGTTTAAACTTAAAGCTTGAGTATAATAAATATTTATAAAGCGTTTTTTACCCAGTTTGTTAAAACTTTGCAAAATAACAATTTTTATTATACTACCAAAAAAAATCGTTTTTTTTTGTGTTATAACTTTGTTGTTACGATTTCATAATTGAAAATGATAAATGTCGAATGAATGTGTGTGTGTGTGTGCTGGGGGTAATTTATGCGCCCGGTGATTATTTATCATTTATAACTGTATATCTAGATTTTTATTATTGTATAATATAAAATTGTAAAAAAGGGCAGAAATTGGAATAAAATTTCAGCGATCGTATTATAAATCTGATAATAATGTTAATGAACGCGAACTGTAAATGTCATAGGTAATTAAATAACATTTAATTTTATTGTTGTGGTTAATAGTATGTGTGCAATGATTTATCGCTTCTATTTCACAATATAAATAAATGTGCATATCCAATTAAAATAAAAATTACTACTACATTCCAAACACAACTAAATTAAATATTTGATTAATTCGATATATTGAACTGTAGCGATGTTTAACTAAAAATTAGATCGATTTTGGTAATAAAAATTAATTTTTTTAAATAAATTTGTATTGTACAGACGTGTAAACCTCAAAATGAACAGAGTTTATGTCATTTGCATAATGGTAATCTTATACCTGGTGCAAAGATAACTTAAAGTTTTCAAATTCACATTTTGCATATATTATGGCGTTCAGTTTGATGTTTGCGTCACTGTACAGAGGTGTGCATGCAAAAGTAGCCTGACTTGTTAACATTCAAAATTAATATTGAAAGAAACAGCATCAAATATCCTATAATTTGATACTGCATAGAGGTGCCCAACACAAAGTGATCTAACTATACCTGATAACGTATTATTATAAAGAAGATAATTTACAAAAACATGGAAGACGATGGAATTTTTCGAGAAAGGAATTTCTGGGACAACATGAAAAATTCTATAATTCCGTATTGTACAAGGGTCTTGAACACAAAAAAGCCTGACTACCTGTTAGTCTTCTAATCAAATACTAGGTGATTTATATTGGGAAAAATGTTTCCTACTAGAAATATTTAACGAAACAAAAATGTAGTTTGCGATAAATTCGATACAGTACAGAAGGGTCCAACGAAAATTGGACACTGATGACTACTTTCGATATTTAAAAGAACTTGCCGCTAAAATAATAATATAAGTGTATAGAAGTGTCCAATCTGAAGTGGGTGTGTGACAACATTTTATGTCTTTATACTTTGCCATCCGTATACCTGTCAACATTTTCTTACAAAGTAGATAATTAAAAGAATTTATTACTTGCCGCTAGCAATTTTCGGCGAAGGGAAAATTACAAATAAATCGAGAGAACGAGAGAAAAAAAAGTGGTGTAGATTGCTGCTGTCGGCTTTGCAAAGCTTGTTTCTATGAATTTAGAAAAAATATTGGGGAAAAAAACGGTTTTTATTATCGTTGAATTAGGCAAAATCACAACCGATGTATGGTATTATTTATGGGGGTGTTAAAATTTTAGGTAAAATAAACTGTTTTTGTTAGTAAAATCTGGCAATTTCATGTTAGATGTATTATTTATGAGGGTACGTGTTAAAAAATCATCTTGTTTCACACCACACCGGGTACACTTCAAATAATGTAATTTAATACCCCCTAAATTTTGTGAAAAAAAAAATTTTAAAAAGGCTTTTTCGGGACACTTCATAAAGTCCAGTTTCACAGCACACCGGGTACAATTCTAATTAATGTATTTTTTCATATTTAAGAAAAATAAAACGGTTTTTTGGGTGAAATTAAGCAATTTCATGACAGCTGTATAATTTATGAGGGGCACCACATGTAAAAACAAAATCTTGTTTCACACCACAACACACCGGGTCGAGCAATTCTAATTAATGTAGTATTTTTTCCGACCCCCTTCTAATTTCGTGAAACACACATATTAAATTTCACACAATCCATAACCTACAATTAACATCGATCCGATCGCACCCAAAAATGTCGATTACGATGCAGATGCCATATGTGTGTGGGGTCCTTGAAATGCATTTTTCGGATCGCGGAGCGCAGCATACATTCAAGTCAACCCTCCATCCATCCATTCCGATCGTACCCTAACATGCTACAACAAAAAAAATAATGCTTGTTGGGCCAGTCATTCGTCAGTCGTTGTGCGAGCGTCGTGCGGGCATGTCGTCCCGACCCAAAATCTGTATTCTGTGTGTTTGTGTTTTGTGCTTTTTACGATATGGATTTACCCAAAAATTTTGACGCCGGTAATGTATTTCTGATGTATATATATATATGCTATATAATACAATCTTTTGTTTATTTTATAAATTTGTGCCGGTTGTGTACACATATCGATCACAATTAAGGTTATCGAACCGCTGCTTGCTGCTGCTTCGCGCGCGCTTGCATGCGAACCAACACCGCACCAACAACCAACACTTTATCCGCCTCGGCCATCTCTCACAAAACGAATTCACTTCTTTTCAAACATATATAAACCATACAATATTTTTTCGGTGTGCGTCTGTTTTTTAATATACGACGGGGCGATGAGGAGCGCGCGCGCGGACGCTTTGTGTGCACGTGTTGCAGCCGAACGAACACACACAACATAACGTCTAAAATTATTCTTTAATGCGTCTGCCTAGATGTAGGATCGCATTTTTATATTATGGCCGCACGCATTTTGTTTATTTGGTTTGGTTTTTTGGGTGCGAGGGGGCGATAATACAATGAAAGAACAGCGGCATGATGCAGATTTCTCACACGCGCGTTATTCATATCCTCGTCGTCGTCAATCGGCCGCATTTTTATGATTATTACACGACGGTTCAGGTAGCCGAAGAACATGGGGTTTATTATCCATCCCCCTTTTTCGGGCGAGTGAGAGAAGAAATAATAACACACACACACACACACACACAGCACATATTTCCGAGTAATTCACCACAATGAACCCGAACCTTACCGAATTTGTTTCCACGTCGTCGGCATAGCAACATAACAACGTATAGAGTGGTTTGAATTCACGTATTGTGGGTGATCTAACCCAGTGATTCTCAAACTGTGGGTCGTAAAGTATATTCGAATCAATAAAAGAGGAAAAAAACATGAAAAACGCAAAACAATATGTCTAATCAGTAGGATTGAAACTTAGCAAACCACCCTCGTAGTATGGAGTGATTTAGTAGGCCCATGATTTGATTACGTGAAAAAAAGGTGTGAGAAAGAAGCAAAAAAGTGAAATAATTAACATCCTCGAAACTTAGCAAACCGTCCTCGTAGTTTTAGGTCGCGACTTGCATATAGTACAAAAAACTGTGAAAAAAGAGCAAAATAATATGAAATAATCACCAGCCAGCGAAACTTAGCGAACCACCCTCGTAGCTTTAAGTCGTAACTTGAGTACATACATTTTTCAAATTAATAAAGCACGAAAAACAAGAAAGACATGAAAATTTTATAAGAAAGAAGGCAGAACAATTTAAAGTTTTAAACTTATCAAACTAACCTCGTTTTGCGCTTTATATGTGTGTTAAGAACCACTGATCTAAATGCCTATGGAATTCCAGGTGAACAAAAATGAATCTTTTGTGTGCATGAGGCTGGCTGACTGCTGCCGCCTTTGGCCACCGCACCGCCACCGCCGAAAAAAAATCAATAATCGGCCTGTCGAAATTGAAAACGCGCGACAGATGATTTTCTTCAACTCTACGCGTTTTTTTGCCAGGCGCGCATATAATGCGATTTAAAACGCAATCTCTATCGTTTATCATAAAATTTATACGGCCGTGATTGAATTCCGAAACGATCGCGAGATGCAACAATGTTAGTAGGTCAGTAGGAATCAAACTAATTCGCCGGCAGAGAGTGGAGACGAAAAAATGAGCGAGCGAGCGCGCTGGCGACGAATTCGTTTTTATTAGCTGGGATTATATAAGAAATAGACGGTGATTCATAAAACTAAAGCTGGAAGGCGTTGTGTGTGATTCAATTATTTCACCGCAAATGTGCGAAAAAAATTGTTTTTTTTTCTTCGTGGTCGTCGTCGTTTTGGCCTCTCTAACTAACAATAGTGGCCATTTAGCACAATGTGCGAGTGGTTTAATTAAGTGGGATTGGAGGAAGAATAATTTGGAAATTAAATACAATTTATTCTCTGCTTTTTTTCTAAATTAGATGCGCTTCAATATAAATTTGCTATTATGTACTTACTCTCGATTATTCACGTATATCCCCCTAGTTATTATGTTTATCTATTTTATATTTATCTATAGATATATAGGGGGTTCACCCTAAAAACTCGATTTCAATTTTCGTTATCAAAAATTATCTAAAATATAAAAATGGGTGTTTATATAAAAAATCTTACAGTTTTATGATAATATTATATGTTTTTAGGAAAATAATGGATTTATCGCTTGGTTAAATTTGTCTGGTACGCTAATTCGATTTTTTTTAAGTTTATGGAGCAATAATTCTCCTCATTTTTCTGAACCATGTCTCAATACTAATTTAAATTATTTAAAAGCTATTTATCTTTTGTGCACTTTTATGACATGTTTTACGTTTTTACAGCGCAAGTAATCTCCGGTTTTTCTTTGAACTAATAATTACATCGCTGAGTATTATTATTTATATTTTAACTACATATTTGATTAATATTTATGTAAATTATCTAAAAGATGAATGGTAATAATAATAATGATAAAGGTAACTCGTATATCGTACAAAATTGTTGTAAGCTTTTATGACAGTGTGTTGTATATAATACGTTTTTGCAGCAATTAATCTCCGCACTCGTTTTTTTGTGCGAACTGATAATAATAATAATAGTAATTCAAGGGGAAAATAGAATAATTAAAGCTTTAATTGTTCGCGCAAATTAGAGTTAAAGCGAAATAATAAACGTCGTAAGTTTTATAAAACATGAGATTTTGCGAATAGTTTTGTTTTACTAAAGCGCCTCTTTCTTGTGTTAACTTCCTTAATCTCTCTCGTATTAAGCGTAAATGAAATAAAAGGTATTTGGTGGGTGGCGGCGCGCAAATGCCTTTCTCGGACTTGGAAATCGCTAAAATATAATCATTTCCGTTTTCGTGGATGGAAAGTGCATTTTCGTGCTTTGATCAAGCATAGTGCATACAACACACAACGTGTGCGCGCTTACTTACTTACTTAATGAAAATATTGATTATCACAAAAATGCTTGAAACCCGAAACACAACAAAACAAAATATATAAATAAAAATAATGCGCTCGACGGATTGATTGAAGCTGACAATGACAACGATGTAGATTAAATCGGTATGTCGAAACGAAACAAATTCTAAATAGACACGTTCTCTCTTCGGACTAAGATAACTAATCTGATTTCGAACGAAATCAACCGTAAAATGTGCTTTATTGCAGCAAAGGCAAAACAACTAGGTGATTATTTGGTATAGGCAACTTCTATTGCTGCCAGGTTGGAATTTTCCGGCGCCAAATTTAAATGTTGTGGAGATTGAGTGTTGCGGTGGTGCGTCGCGCTAAGCGCATATAAATTTCCAACACACATACACACACGCAAATGAAGTAAAACCGTTTTGCGTTTCCCACATAAATTCGTCGCGCGAAACCCATCCATTTCTATGGTTGATAAAGTCGGCCGCCGCCGCCGTATCCATACCATATACATACATACGTCTCTCCTTTGGCGCGCCCGCCTCAATGCACGTCTCGGAGCGGTTTCGAGGCGCAAATTTATGTTGAGCAAACGTTACGTAACGTAACGTTTGATGGAACAAGCCAATGAGGAGGAGTTTGCGACAATATACAGTGCGTTCCTTTCAAAAGAATATTTTCTTCCGTTTTTCTTTGATTTCCGGCATTTTCCATCAAAGCTTTTAAAGATAGTCATCAAAATTGTTCCAAAATGTGAGAAGAACTGCGTTTTTGATCAATAGTAAAGAAGTTCGATAAAAGATTTCCTGGAAATATCAATGAAAATCCTGCAAAAATTGAAAAGATTTAATTTCCCGCATGTATTCTTTTGAATGAAATACACACTGTATATGTTCTAATAATGCTTATAAAAACGACCGCTCGCAATAATTTGATTAATAAATTGCAATTTAGAGACAATTAGATAATGGCTTCCTGATAGCGTAACAAGTTGAGAAAAATGCGATTATTATCGAGTATATATATATAAAATATATGTGTATAAAAATGGGAGAAATGCTTTTTTAATGTTTAATTTCCTGATATTAGCGGCAGTGGCAAAAAGACGAATTTCCTCCTCCTTTGCCTCCTCTCGTGCGGTTTTTTCCCTTCATTGTTCTGTGGGCAACATTGAAAAGCTATTTAGAGCAAAATGTTTTTTAAGAGGAAGGTCACTCAAACGGCGAAGTTTTTGTTTTTTTGCAAAAAAAAACAACATCGTTCGCTTAATGGAGAGACGAGAGCTTTTACTATTATATACATACATATATATATACACGTTCTCCGGGATTTTTATGCTTTGCACAGAGAAAACTATCATATAATTTCATCTGAAAATTTCCATGCAAATCCACTTCTTGTGTGCGCAGGCCGCACATCTGCTGGAATTAAGCGGGACGATGCAAAATAATTATCAGCAAAAAAGCGAGCGCGCCAAATTAAAACCACTAAATATTTAGCAAAAATCTTCTATAAACATTAGCACCTATTGCTTGGTTTTACTAAAAAATCTCAACCAGATTTTTCGTGGGAATTGTTAAAGGGAAATTAAACCCATTAAATATTTGGCAAAAATCTCCAATAAATATTAACTCTCATTTCTATAAATAAAAACAAATATCTTGAAATCTTGTCACAGATTATCAGTTTTTAATAAAATGCTTAAAAAACTTGTAAACTTTAATATCTTTTGTACTCTTTTGAAAACCATCCGGAGTTTTGCTCCCAGGAGATTTTAAAGGAAGTGACATTGGAAATTGTACGTAGAATATTTTTATCATCTACTACATAGAATAGTTATCTTTTTTTTAAAAAAATAAAATAAAATGTAAATCCACTTTGCTTTCGAAAACAGCGTGAAATAATAAATGAATCAAATTGAAACCGCTAAATATTTAATGAAAATCTTTAATAAATATTTAAATTTCTTGCCAAAATCTCAACGCATTAAAAAGAATCATAAATATTTAATAAATTTTTCCATCTTTGTAAATAGTAGGCATTTTTCAAGGGATTTAAAGTTGGAAGAATT
>JARJDW010023527.1:0-10418 GCA_030264715.1 Adinopsis sp. GC000173 | reverse complement strand
ACTAAAACGGGGATTAAACTAACGTTATTCCCATTTAAGGTATATTGCCATCCGAAACACACTCAAACTATCAAAACTTTTTTACTGTTGAATTTTCTTTATCCACCCCACACACACACACACACACACACACACACTTATACACTTGCATATATCTGCCCATACACAGACAGAAAGAAACAAACAAATATTAAATACTAATTCCATGTCGAATTTCGTTCAAATAAATATTTATGAAGGAGATGAATGATTGTTTACGGAAAGAACATTAAATTCCTTTTATGAAAGCGGAGTGCACTCAACTCGACTCACACTTTTTTTCTTAGACTTACATATACTTATTCTTACATCATATAATATAAATACTATTTTTAACAGCGCCACCGCGCACACAATAATAGAAAACTAATTGTATGTGTGCAGGTGATACTGCGTTAAGTAAAATTTTAATTAGTATTCTGTCAAAGCAACATACTGTTTCTGTCAGATGCCTATGAGCCGTGCGCTGACACCCTGGACAGTGTCGCGACGCGACGCGACGTAACACCGACGACGACGACGACAACACATCTACACCTTCATTTCTATAATAACGAAACTTAATTACGTTTTGTCTAGCAGCGGCGTGATGTAGCCAAATAACATGCAATCATCTTTCAATTCTTCTTTTTGCAGTAGAAGCAGTAGCAGCAACAAAATTATAATAAGCTTCCAAGGTAGTTAAATAATTAAAACTTATTCGAGATAATGAAGAAGCTAACTCAATTTAAACTAAGATTGGGCCGCATCGAAAAAGGGACGAAACAAGAAAGAATAAGTTAGTAGGTGTAATAGGCTGGAGCCGCCGATGTGAAACTTTTAAAGCAGCAGCGAGCGAGCGGGATGTTGTGGTGCTGCCGGTGGTAAGCTTGTTTCTGTCGCTACCTATCACTTACCATGCAAATTAAATAATTACAAAGTAGGTAGACGGCGACAAGAAGGAGGAGGACGACGTCGACGACAAGATGATAACATTTACTCAAAGTGTAAGGACGCGCGTAGGCTATATAAATATTAGCGAGGGACCAGAAACTTTTATAATTATCGGGCTTATAAATATTTTAATCATTTTTTTAATAAAAAAAAATATGCTGACGCTCGCATACGTAATATTTAATAAATCGCTGCTTTTTAATTACTTATCTACGGATGAATTTTGTCCGCATAATAAATGGCTTTCATTTAATATGGAAAATATAAATTCACCTGAGCGAACGCATCAATTAAAAGTTAACGTAAACATGAGTAAATTGCGAGTTCATAGTTTTGTTTGGTCAGGGAAAAATCTCATTTTGATAAACTGCCGCTCATTAATCACCGGCTTTTATCTGAACGTGACGTGAAAGGATGTCGCATCACGTTGGCTTTGACCGGCAAACGTCTCACCGGACCAGAAAGCTCCTGTATATTATTTCGAAACGCACCTCTTCTTCTTCTCCGCAATGCCCCCGCCGGCAATTTACCAATTCCTTCGCACGCGTCCTGCATACTATTTCACTCACATTTATCATAACTCGTCGTCCCAACGACGCAACGCAACGAGAACAACAACAACAACAACAACAACAACAACAAACAAACAAAGAGATGTTGGAAGGAAAAATATGAGTGTGTGTACTGTTGTATAGGTAGTAGGATGTGTATGTGTATATATGTACAATAATATGGTAGATGAGTAAGAGTTTTAAATAAACATGAACAATATGGGTAGAAAAGGTAGTGTGCGCATTTGAATCCCTTGTGCCGCTGGCGGTCGCATCATTCAAGCGCAATATAACTCATAAAACTGTCCCCTGATTCACTACTATTCCAATCGAGGTAAACAGAGTCAACAATCGACTCTAAAAAGCCCTCCAGCGTTGAGAGAAACTAAACTGAGGGAAAAATTCTGGAATCGAATGTGTGGCCTCATAGCGCACATCATACATTGTAAGCACGGAAATTAAGACCTCGTCGCAAATATATCCAAATGCAATATGAATATTTGCAACTAAACCATATTTATGAGTTGTTGCATTTTCAACATACGGAACAAATAATTCAACTATACAAACTGTACGGATATTTTTAGAATAGGCTGTCGACTATTCTATGCATACTAAGTATATATATTATACATAATGTATGTTTGCTTAAAACTCATTGTTTTGGAAATATTACATTGTGTCTACACGCAGCATGCCAAAACTGCAATACAAAATATTCGCAATAGTAAAAAAATACCACCATAAACAATCAGCGTCGAATATGCAGCATTAATTTTTTTCTCAGTTTCACCATCAGTTTTAGCTTTGTTTGTGTAGAATGCAAATATAATCGCATATTCCCTCTTTAAGAGAGCACACACACCATGCAAACCGAATGCAATTAATCAGCCCACATGTTCCCATTTAACCATTCCTGAAATACAATACACCTCAGCTGAGCATATGCGTACGCAACAATAAGATTCTGAGGTAGATACAGAATGAATGGAAATCATTGTTCCGAAATCATAATAATTAGAGGAAGGAAGAAGCCCAAGGCAAATCGGCAACACATACTATCTAAAAGTTATAACATAATAGTGAGGTAATCATTGTAATTTCGCTTCGAGAATTATGATTATTGGGCCATTCAATACTCCCAACTTGAGGGTAAATTATCGTGAGAATTCACCCTCCACCTGGCTTACGTCCACGTGTAATCCACGTGCCCCCATTCAATTCGTACGTTTAAAAAAAATACGGCACTTGATTGACCGGGAGGCTGTAAACAATATACGATGATCACTATACTATTCACAACATGCGCACGTTACGCGTATGATTAATTTAAAGAACGGAAAAGGAGAAAAAAAAGTACGCCACAGCTCGCCGGCCAGCTTGGGAACGAAGAACGAAAAAAGTTTTTTGCTAAAAGTAAGTGAACGTGAAGTAAAAAAAATGTGACTTGACTTGTGACATTCAAAAACGCTTTATCTTTTACCCTTATCACAGGGCAGCAGGGAGGCGTGGAAACAATCAAGTCATAAATCAGTATTTCTATTTGTTTTCCCGTCAGACGGACGCTGGGGGAGTCCAGTCTGTGGAGCTATCTGTCGGTGGACGGCAAAAGCAAAGATAAGAGAAGACCAGGCAACGGTAAGCGGAACTGCCCGCCTGCGCTTCCGCCGGAAGAGCATCGTCCGTGCACCGTGACGCAGATAGGTGGACGGGATGATTGGTTGCGATTACCGGTGTCCGGATTGTGGTCAACATCGCAAAATTTGTGGCTTCTGGCCAGAGGTAACGCAGAAGAAATGCGAACGCAGTCCGCATGCAATATCTACGTATATGACTATGTGCGCGCTCGCTCCGCTTTGTTTTTTTTTTCGCCTTTTTCTCTCTATCTATTAATCGATCGAATTGATTATTTATATCGCATTCAGATATATGTAAATATATTCTGATTGAATGTGCGAATAAAATAAATTGCTAGGCGCGCAATTCAATTAAAATGAGATTTATAAAATTATTACATGGTCCCAATTAAAAACACTATCATATTAGTGACCCAGATTGCGCCAGACAGAAACGTGTGTGCGCCAATAAATTTCATTATTTTTAATGCGAATAATTCAAAACAACAATACAAGTCACGAACAAATCCGTTCCAACATCGGCGCTTTACCGGTTGTTGGTTTGGTGGATCGTATGAACCGGTAACCTAACACACATACATGCACAAACACACACACACAAATATATATCCACACACTCATACATACATACATATATGTATATATAACACAGCACACCAGTCCTGGATAATGAATGTGCTCGCTGGTTTCGCAATTACATAGTTTAATTCGAATGTAATTTATAATTCCGCATTGTCATGCACGTGATGTGCACAGTTTGCTGAATGGATGAATGTTTTCTAACTCTCCCATAGGTAAATTTTAGACATTTACATTTACATCATCATCCCAAAAAATCGCCCCAAAACGATAATTATTTTTAATAAAACCGCGGCGCGCTGTCGCAATCATGTATCACACGTGTGAATGATAACACGGTTATAGCGTTCAAATTGGAATTGATTTTAATTATTATTTAAGTGCTAAAGAGGCTAAAAACTGTATCTACTCATCTACTTATAAAACGATTATTATTTTTTATAAAACCGCGCGCTGTCGCAATCATTTATTTACCACATGTAAATGATAACTCGGTTATAACGTTCATATAGATATAAATTATAATTATTAGTAGTCTTTAAGGAATACAGACTTAACACTGTATGTACCTTTATAATTCAATTGGACATACATATGTTGATTCTTAGATATTTACGTTTACAACATCATCAAAAAATCTCTCAAAACGATAATTATTAAAGAGATCATTAATTAAACTCATTGTATTTTTAAATTGTTTTTCGTAAAAAATTAAAATAATTACTAACTCGGATTATCACTAGCGGACATTAGCCTGTATTAAAATTAGAATAAAAATAGACAATTTTTATAAATATTAAAACTGTCTTTAAGAAATTTAGGAGAAAATGTCTTTTCAATGTTAATAATCTTGTAAGATCCAATACGCCGAATGGGATTCACTAAGATTCGAAACTAGTATATCCAAGTTAATTAGAGGACATGTATATAAATTTATAATATACCACATGAAATTACAAAAATCATATTGTAAAATAAATAAATTGATTTATTCCAACAGAATATGCAACTATTTGGAAATAATGCTAATAACACATATTCATCCCTTGATTTTAGCGATAGATTTGCGTATGCAAAATCAGTTCAAATAAAATCAAGAATTAATGCTAAATTTATGAATGAAAATTGAATACTTAGAGAAATTAAAAATAAGTTCTCCTTAAAGCTGCGAAAAATAAATGATAGATTTATTAAAATAACTATAAATTAGTCCATTAACTTAAACATTTATCACGTCAACCTTTTCAATACATTAAATTAAAAAAAAAATATAAATAAACAAAAAGCACCTACAATTTTTTAGGCCTGCAAAGTCAGTGTAAATCAAAACCAAGTATTAATACTAAATGTATGAATACATTTATAGCAAACGAAAAGAGTGCAAACTATTGAATATTTAGAAAAATCAAAGACAAATTCTCTTTAAAACTGTGAAAACTAAATACAGATTTAATGAAAAATTATAGAACTTTACATTCATCGTTTTAAACTTTCCAATGTATGTATAAAAATATTTAAAAAGCAAATAAACAAAATGGACATAAAAATATTTTAAATCCATGTAGATGTAAATCGCGTTATATTTTACATCCACCACATAAATTGAGGGATGAATCTATGTAGTGTTAGTTATTAATCGATAGATAATGTGACAAATTAGTAACATGTGGTTTTCGCTAGGCGTCTTGCTGCATGTTTTTGGGGTTTGTTTTGGGTGGTGGTAAAGGTAGGAAATTTTAAATTCAAATTTCGTAGGGCCGTAATTGTTTTTTTTTTTCTCCGGGTAAAATAATTTGAAATGCTGTTTGTAGCATGGATATTATTAGCAGAAGCGTGTAATTCAGTGAAGCTGAACATGGACGCATCAGCAATTACACGAATCACGGTGGCAAATTGGTATAGTGGACTTGCGTCACGTCACCTGCATCCCCTAAACACTAGCCCTGTTAACAAACAAATAACCCTTTTCCCAACAACATCCAGCGCAGATATAAATTATAACTGATTTTCCACGCAGCTACCACCAAAATAATTGAAATTATAAATTATCCCAAAACCTTTGTAATCAATTACTATATATACGAGGCATCAAATTCATTTTTCTCTCATTCCCGCCACCGCTGCTATCACGCCGCAAAATTCATCGTTCTATAATAGCAAATGAAGAGTACGATTCATTTTTCCTTGCTAAACAAAAAAAAGAAAGAAAAAAAAGTCGAGAACGTACTAATAATACACAAACTCATTGTCTTTCTAGCTGCACTAAATGATGCAATGAGTGCTTGCATAATTAATTTTGGTATTTTCAAATGTAAAATCTTGATAGAACATTCAATTTTGCATTTTAAAGTTAATGCATATTTTGGCATGAGTTCATATATCAAAAATGTTCAAAGCACTTATAATAATCATATGATCTTTATATACTATGACTGCAAATTTACCAAACTTCATTTATCAGAAACGATTCTCAATCATTTAGAAACAAGTAGTATAAAAATGCTTATTGATTAAAATTCATCTAGCAGCACAGACGATTTTGCCGAGCGTCGACGAGAAAAAAATTATATTAATATTAGCCCGGCAATATTGTAATAGAATTTATCGGAATTTTAATTTCATCGCACGACAATTTATCTTCCTTTTTATATTTTAGTAAACACTTGTCAATTTCGTTGTCACCTCTAATACATCAAAGGTAGATCGCTGCCTAGAACGTGACTAAAATTAATATGACATTGAAAGTCTTCAAAATATAATTTCATTGGCAAACAAAAAATGAGAGAGAGTAACAAAAAAAATATTTGCTAAAATATAGATGTCATATAAAATATGGGAGAATATGCACGTAATAAAAAAGCCCGTGATTATAATAATAAAGTAATACACGCGAACGAATAAAACAAAATCGCAGAAACTCATCTCCGACGAGATTGTTTTTATTGCATTGTTTTTGACGTGCGCATTAAAATCGCACAGCTTTTTTCTCCTTTCGCCTCTCGCTCGTCGCTCCTTTTTTCCCGTGTAAGGTGCTAATGTTTTCACTTTGCGTTCAACAAGAAAGGCGACGCGCTCACAGGAAATTAAATTTTGCTTGTAAAGAAATAAGGTGTGGTGTTCTTTCTGTGTCTGACGGCCCTGAGTGACGCCCGTAATGGAAGAGCAGATGGTGTGAATGAGCAATTCGGTTTTAATTTACGCAGGTGGAATTCGGCAAACGATGGCGCGCGAGAATTTTTGCATATTGTATTAAATAATTAGATGGTTGAGGATGGTTGGTCGCCGGATGGATGGATGAACAAAAACGCATGGTCTTCGCCCCGATATACTACTATACTACTATACTGTAGCCGTATTGTGCAAACAAGTGCATCTTGATTACTTTGATCTGTATGAGCACACAGATGCTCTAGGATCCGGTAACATATTAAATAGGTATCGTCCCCTCGTGAGTCACTGTGTAATCAGGGTGTAGGTGCTCCCATGATCGAAATACACAACCCCTCGATCGTTCTCCTCCTCCGGCGCGAAGAAGAGTTTAAAAATGTTCGCCAGCGTAAAGATGGAAGACTAATTGCTTCATTCATATGCTGATGTGGAGCGGCACTCAATTTGGGAAGGGTTGTAGCGTAGTAGCGCAGCGCACCACTCATTTTTTTGTACCATCTTAGACTGTTTTTATAATGTCTTTCATTCGCCATCCGGTCGAGTAATTAAATAACCGATAGGTTAATGCTCCCTTCAAACGAAAATTGCGTTAAACAATTTGCGTACGCTACGTTTTTTTTTCTTCTTGTTCTTTTTCTTCACCAGCCTCCTCCTGCCTAACATAATAACGCCGCTGCACGTGATGATGATAGTGATGAAGGTGCATATTAAATGAAAATCAATTATTCATCAAAAAGAATGCTCATCTTAATTAAGCGGTTTCAGATTTTCCTATATAATAATTCAATTATGATCTAATTTTTAAATTTTTCCCCTCTCACTCTCCCTCTTCCGAGAAAAATACCTACTATATATACGGTAG
Organism: Adinopsis sp. GC000173; assembly: GCA_030264715.1. Classification (NCBI taxonomy): domain Eukaryota; kingdom Metazoa; phylum Arthropoda; class Insecta; order Coleoptera; family Staphylinidae; genus Adinopsis; species Adinopsis sp. GC000173. The sequence goes on along the minus strand of JARJDW010023527.1, from coordinate 2,649 downwards.
AAGTGGAAGCTTTTTTGAGTAATGTTAGCTTTTTCAAATATTAGCTTAACGGATCAAACATTTTATAATATCCCCTTTAGCTACTGTTAAAATGCGAGGTAGTTAAGCACATTTGCGAAGGTTGCATTACAAATCTAACGAAATTATCGACGTGTGTAGCACACACACATTAGACATAGTAGACACGTTTCATTGTAAATTAATAAGAAAGAATGGACGTAAGCGTTGCACAACAATCGTTCGCTTTTTTTGTGCTGTCGGCTGATAATCTGCCTATGCATGTGATATAAGGGTGGCGGGCTGACAATGTGTTTTGGTGGAGGTGCGCACCTAACCGATCGGATAGGATTAGGCCCCCTCGCATCACTTATATATTTTCATTCTGTTGTTGTGCGCTATTCTATGTAGTATGGACGAAGGGAGCTCGCTCAATTTGCAAATTTGTTTTGCCTCAAAATGCAATTTATGCAGCAACAACGAAGCTGCTTTAAACATTCGTCAGCTCGTAGAAGAAGCATCGCAGCAGCAGATTTGATTTGTGCGATACCATCGTAAAACCAAAACATAATTTGCTCGACATTAATATTGGACGTCTTTATACATTTTTCAAACATTAATAAAAAACGACTCGGAATTCCTTAGTGTATTTTATAACTTTCTAGAAACATATAAGAACGAACATGCTAGGCCTAAACTCTACCTACAAATTACTTAATCTTTTTATTTTTTGCAAAACTTATAATTGTCCCATTTTCATTAAGTTGTTTAAAAAAGGTGAAAACTTACCGAATTTTACGGATTATCATAACGAACATAACCTAAAAATTACGTTATTGGGACATTTTAAATTATATTTGTAAATATTTATATCAATAGTGGTCAATAGAATAGATTTTCTATGAGATTTTCCATCGAAATAGTTTTTTTAAGGTTCTTGATTTAGGCCTGTCACAATTCACGTTTGTCTAGTGGCGAATCTTCTTTTTCTGTTGGCAATTTCATAGAAAATCGGTGTTACCAACTTTTCATAGGTAAAAACACTATAAGTTTGTGACTTATGACGATAATCAAACAACGTTTTTATTTTTTTTCTTGATTGGATAGATAATTAGTTATAAAATTTGTCATTACTCTACTCGAATTAGTACTGCAACTACTGCCAACTGTTGGAAGATGTTACTAATACTTCACAGCAGGGCTGGCAAACTCAATGTAAAAAAATAGGGATTTGTAGTATTGGTAGTATTGTCGGTGGTGCCCTCATCAGATATGCTTTGTGCTATGAACTAAAATGCGTACGAAAAATGTGAATTCAAATTTTAAATTTTATATATTAATGGTCGGTTTAAATTAAATTAAAACAAATATATTTAAAGTATATTTATTTATTATTATTTTAATATAATTATAAAAAAGATATAAATATAATATACAACAAATAACAAAATAAAACATGATATAAAATCGATATCCTGCAAAAAAAAGATTTATTTTAGCATTAAAACTAATAAGTAGTTCATTAATGTATTAATAACATTTTAAAAAATCATCATACCACTACTTCCCAAAACGACAAGCTCGTTAGAAGGCGAATCGCCATTGCTCCGCTTGCTTTCCAATTCAATGCCATCATATATGTACAAAATATTCTCGAAGACCTCATCGACGACTTCAATTTCAACAGCATATTCTCATTTGTTAGCTCTCGATTATCATTCTCTACTGTTGGTGAAAATTGTTGCACGGCGGTCCGCAAACCTAAAAACTATATAAATTGTAAATAAATAAACAAAATAAATCTATATAATAGCAACTTCCCAAAACAATCCTGATTCTAAAGTTGTCATTCATGTACGTCCTCCAGCTTTCCATCACTTAACACTATATAATACCATATATATGAATTCCACATTATAAGAAATAACTAATGATTCAAATTTCAAAAGTTTGAAAATACAACATGTGGTCAGATCTGACAGCTTTAGGTTAGAAAATTTGTTATCCTTCTTTATTTCATAGTCAGATTAGTCAGTCAGATTATCTCCCTCTAACTTATTACATTATATGGAAAAGCTACACAAGCGCCACCATACTCTTAGTGCTATCAACTAAAGCCAATGGACCAATTTTTGCTATACTAGTGAACCTCCCCTGCTTCACAGTTAACTAAATGACGTTATAATAAAGTTAACGATTAACATCGAATTATTATGTTGAAAACATTTCCAATCCGAATAAATTTGTTTAGAAAGAAGGATGTAATTATCTTATAGAAAATGAAGTTAAAGTAAGTACCTCAATTTCAAATAAAAAACCTGACATTTTTTTTATTAAACTCGAATATAAGACGCATCTTACTGTTAAAGCATTTTTTATATATATGATAATCACTAAGTAAAGTTGCACAACCAACGAGTGACTGAATTTCGTTCAAATTTCCACCTTAGTCACTATTTCTGACTAACGCCTACGTATTAATAAAATAATTATCATTTTAGATAAAACTATTAATAGTAGGTATAGTATACGATCGTTGTGTGGCGCTTCTGTTTAATTTCACATCATCTTGCTAAAAAGTAACATTTAATTAATGTTAAAGTATGAAACTATTTAATCATCCTTGTTTATTACCGAACATTGACTAAACAT
>JARJDW010023526.1:0-10977 GCA_030264715.1 Adinopsis sp. GC000173 | reverse complement strand
AAAAAACATTGTTGTAGTGTAGTTGCAACACACTACTGCCACGCTTAATCGGTTCTACACAAATCGGTGCATATACACGCGTGGTGCATGTGTGATGATTTATTACGTTGTGATCAAATTCGAACTCGCGCGAAAATTGCAGTCCACACGACAAGACAATCATCAAGCGCGTGCACGCAATTTGCACAACACGGCCGATAGAGTGTAGTTATTAAATTTATGTTATTTCCGCATACGTTCGGAGATTTAATTCGCGCAATGCATTGCGAGAAAACGTGACAGCGGATAATAAGCTGTGTGTATGCAATTCCGAAAATTTCCATCGATGTCTGATGAAAGAAATATGACAAGAAATTGTATAAAAAAAACTTAATTCTTCGCTAAAAAGATAACGTGGAAAAATGAATATTATCCTAATTATTCTCAAACTAAACGTTTTCTCTTCAAACATCAAATTTAAGTATTTTAATAACTGACTTGCAAAACAATGAAATATAATTTAAAAAGTGATAAAACTAGTCTTTTATGCATCAACATAAGTAGTTAAAACTTATAATTAAAACCAGGCAACGAATTCTTAGTTGTGTAGAACATAAAACGATGAAAAAATTGTGTAGAAAAATAACCATTATCAGAATTATCCGCAAACTACACTTTTACTCTTCAAACATTAAATTTTATTATTTAAGTTAAGTGTTGTTAATACCTGACTTGCAAAAACTGCATTAAAATTTAAAATTTATGCTCGAAAACATAGAGTACAGAAATTCGCCGAGTAAACAGTAAAAACCAGTAAAATTCCTCAAATAAATAGTAAAAAGACAGTGAAAACACTTAAATTCATCGAATAAACAGTAAAATACACTAAAATTCATCAAATAAACAGTAAAAAACACGGAAATTCATCAAATAAACAGTGAAAAATACTGACATTCATCGCATTTGCAGTAGCAAAAATCATTTTATTAATTAGAAAATCTTACTAAAATCGGCCACGTTTTTGTACATAGCACACTATTCCAAAACTCCAATAAACAAGTAATAAACATTAGGCAACCAAGTCAGCATAATATACAATATATAAACAAATTTCCAATAGATGGCAATCCATTTTTCTCCTATAAATTGAATTTATATTTAACACGTTCACTGATGTTTTATAGATTGAGAAAGTATTTGTTCAAAAACAAGGATTAAATTAGCCAGCCTGAAGAAAAATAAGTCAAAATTCTATGCAGTAGCAAAAATCATTTTACTAATTGGAGCGTTTTACTAAATTCCGCCACATTTTTGCATAGCACACTATCCTATAAAACTCTAAGATATAATTTACAAAAATTAGGCAACCAAATCAGCATAATACACTATATATCAACAAAATTCTGATAGATGGCGATGCAAATTTCTACAAATTGAATTTATATTTAACACGTTCACTGATGTTCTATAGATTTAGAATGTATTTGTTCGAAAACAAGGATTAAATTAGTCGGTCAAAATTCTATGCGTGTTAATAGTAGCAGCGAAAAATCATTTAATATTAATTGGAGCATTTTACCAAATTCAACAGCCACGTTTTTGCATATAGCAAGCACACTATCCTAAAACTCCAATTGCGCAATCAACTCAACCTATACACACGACCGAAACAATCCGTGCATCAAATTCGGTACACTCGAGACTAAAATCATGTGTGTGTGCTTGCAGAGAGAGTAGCACTTGACGACCTTTAACATCATGGAGTATGGGGGTGAGGTTGCGAATACGGGAACAGAACGTTCTCCTCACCCTATTTTTGCATTCACCCCCCGCTCGATGATTTATCGGCGACAATTATTGCATCGCGCAATCGATTTTAGCGCCCCGCACACTGACCGTTTATTATATTTTCTGTTCTCCGCCGATTTCACTATACATGTGAACGAAATAATTATATAATTATCATCTATCATAGTATTATGTGTGTGTGTGTGTGTGTATGGATAAAAATGCGCATTGTTTGCGATTTCCGTTATAATTTGAAAACGCACGACTTTCACTCGCCGCGCATCCGAAACAATTGAACGGCGCGAATGCAAAATCATGTTGTTGTTGATTTTTTGTTGATGTTCAATATGCGATGCATCATTGTGATAGGGTTCTAGAAAATTTCTTACCGACGAAAAATATATATACGAGGATTGTCCAAAAAGTTTCAAGTTTTTTAGTAATTTTTAGTGCCAGTCCCCAAAAAAAAAAAAATTATGGATATTTCTTTGTGTAGGATATTTTTGCAACTTTCTTGTTTGATTTTGGCATTCTCCATCAATATATTTAAGGATTTTCATTAAAATTGTGCGAAAAACGAGAAAAACGCAATTCTGCTCGCTTTTCAATCAATAACGATGAGAATCGCTAAGAAACTTGATGAAAAATGACAAAAATCAAAGAAAAATCGAAAGAAAGTCGCAAAAATTACCACGCAAAGAAAAATACAACATCAATAATTTTTCGTTTTTTTGGGTCTGCACTAAAAATTTTCGGACCACCCTCGTATAGCTAAGAATTTTTAGATAATTTTAACGTTAACACTATATTTTTTATCGTGCCTAGAAGCATTTCCGAACGCGTAAGAACATTTCTTACCGGCAAAATGTATATCTATTATCTATAGGTATTTTTAGATAATTTTTAACGTTCGCTGTTTATAATTTTTTATCGTGTCTAGAAAATTTAGCAAATTGGTGTTTATTGGCGCGAACGTGGAAAAAAATATAAGCGATAAGCATGCATACATTTTTATGTGCATTTCGTTTGTTGCGATTATTTTTATTTTAGATTTATTTGTTATAGAAATTTGCTTATTTATACATTTTTTGCAAAAGATTTAAATTTTAACAAAATAGTGTTGCAAAGATTTAATAGATGGCGCTTGTAATATTCATTTAAAAGTCTATTTTTGTTAAGAAAATATATAAAATGACAAACATATTGCTTTTACGAGAAATGTTTATTATTGATTAAATTTTCATTAAAATTAGATAAAAATGCTCTGCCATCTGTTGGAAATTTATTGACCTAGACGCCTTATGCTACCTAAAATACTGCCTAATTATTAATGCCTCTTCAGTTATTATCATTGGCCATTAAATTACGACTTTAGGCGTTGTTGGCACGCCACTCGGTAAATACTGTTACCAACTATCAGCTGATCTACAGATATAATTCTGTTTAAATAAAATACAATTAATTCTAATAGATGGCGCTTAGAAGTTGATTAAAAATTTATTTATTTGTATTTATAAAATATATAAAATTAACAAAATAAACATTGAAAAACAGTTTATTATTACGATAAATGTACATTATTGATTATATCTTCATTAAAATTAAATAAAAATGCACCGCCATCCATCGGAAATTTATCGACACTTGTTTATGTTACCTTGGTTGCCTAATTATTAATGCCCACATTCAGCGATTATCGTCGGGGCCATTAAATTACGACTTTAGACGTTGTTGGCACGCCACTTCGGTAAATACTTAATACACCAAACGTTGCAAACCCGTCGATCGGTTAATTTTACAACCCCGCACCGGCCGATCCACAAATAACGTGCGAATTTATTGCCATTGCTAGCAAGCGAGCGCGTGAAAAATTAATGCGTGCGCTTTTAAGGTGCAGTTTGATTAAATATAACATCGCATTAGCGTTTATTTTTCATGGATCGGGCCTCGCCTCGCTTCAAAAAAAAAGGAAATAAAGTAGATGGTTAATGTACTTACATACATATACACACTTATTTTTTTTTTTTGTTTCTTTAGCGAAACATGTTATGCAATCGCCAAGCGAAATTTTATTAGGTGTGTGTATGTGTGTTGGGCAAGCGAATTTGTGAGGTAGGTCCGCAAATAACTTAATTATTGAGTAAACGTACAAAAAATTTGTGAGGTCGGTCCGCAATTTGATTATAAAATATATAAAAAAAAGTACGGAGAAATTAGATTATACATTTTCTAGGTTAGAAAATTTAACAAACGAAGAAAATTATCATTATAAATTTGCAACAGGTAAAAATATTATCAATATTTCATCAATGGTCCGTTTTTCTAATTATATTAAATGTTTTTAAGTTTAATATTTAAAATTGTGCTGCAAAATTATAAAAAATGTTTACTTTTTAGGTTAGTTTTTCAAATTAGTGAGGTTGGTCCGCAAATAATTTAATTATTGAGTAAACGTACGAAAAATTATACGAAAAATTTGTGAAGTCGGACCGTAATTTTATTATTAAATAATAAAAAGACACGTAGGAGAAATTAGATTATAAGTACATTTTCTAGGTTAGAAAACTTGACAAACGAAGAAAATTACGTTAATGAATTGCAACAGATAATATATTATCTGCTATATATAAGTAAAATTTGATTAACGCAATGTGTTCCTTAAATCAAAACAAATTTTACAATAAATTTGTTACCAATTAGTCTATTAACCGTTTTTAAACTCAACTTGCGACAAGACAATCATAGATTGTTTTTAGCATTTGCACTCATTTTAGTGTTATAACTCATCTATTTGAATGTGGATTTGCAATAAATGGCAAGAGATAGACATTTTGAATGGAGTTTGTGTGAAAGAAACAACAAAATCGTTTCCGAAATGCGATTTTTGAATGAATTTCTATTTGACGTTTGGAGAGTGCGACCTGTCAAATTGAAATTCACTATAGAAAATCGCATTTCGGGAGCGATTATGAAGTTTCTTTCACATAGGATCGATGCTAAATGTTTATCTCTTGCTATTTATTGGAGATCCATGTTAGAATGGGTGTATTTTAACGCAGGAATGAGTGAAAATTGAAAAGTGAGGTTAGAATCGCATTTTCACCCTTTGGGGCGTTACAATGCATCAATTTCAATGCGAATGTCAATAAATTGCAAGGGAAAGACATTTTACATTGATTTCATGTTAAATGGATCGTTGAAATCAATGGAAAAATGCGATTTTTGAGTGAAATTGATTTGGACAGATTGTTCTTGCCAAACGTCACTGTACGTGTGTTGTTTCAACACACATGCACATAAGCTGCCTTAGCGTCACTCATGTGCATTTGGAATATCGGGCTAAGTTTAAGCGCGATACTCTGATGCATGTAGGTTGTTGTTGTATGTAATAAACTTCCGTAAATGTTATGTTAGGTTTTATTTTTGAAGTTGTTTTGTCGAGATCTTATTTTGAACTGTTTGTACAAAAAATTGGTAAGATCGAAGAAAAGTAGTACACAGCAAAGTAAATAGTGTTAAAAAAGTGAGAGTAAGTAGCAGGTATAAAGGATCCGAGGGTAGGTTTTGGGAATTTTAGAAAGTTTTATGGTTTATGGGTGTTGTAAAATGGTAAGTGATAGAAGAAAAGAAAAGTACAGTGAGTTCTGGAAAATAAGCAAAGTAAACTAAATGCAATAAAAATATAAAAATAGTAACAAACATTCGGCGGCGATTTTGAACGTATTGGCGGCATTTCTTTGATGCCAACAGTCACATTGAAATTCATTCAAAAATCGCACTTTTCAACCAGTTTTGATGCTTCTTTCACATAAAATCGATGTTAAATGTCTTTCCCTTGCTATTTATTGCAAATCCACGTTGAAATTGAAGTATTTTAACGGCGCAATGAGTGAACATCGAAAAGTGAGATTGGACCATTTTTTGAGGTTCTGTGTCAAACAAAAATTTATGACAAATGTTTTGGCAAATGAAAGAAATTTTTACATTGTCGTCTCATAAAATACCCAACATATGAATAACAAGTATTTAATTGCTTCTTTTCGCAAATTTTCGCAAAAATTCATTTTGAGGCCAACTTATAACGCAGAGGACTTTCATTATCAAATCATGTTCCTCGAATTAACAATTTTATGACGAATAAATTACGTTTATTGCAAATCGCCACATTTTTCGTTGAATTTAGCCCTTTTCCATACGTGTTGTGTGGTTGCAAATGCTTTCTATATTCGTGCAAAATAAATTGGCTTTGCGTAGAATCGTTCACAGATACATATATAAAATAATATTTTAGAGTTCTTTTTTATATTACTTATATTGTGGCACGGTGTGAGATAAATGCACATATTTTAAGCGACGAACGCGCGAACGGGCTGGGAAAGCGGCATGCGTTTTACATTTATATTTATGGGGGTGCGTTGGTTTGGTTGGTTGGGGGTGCGTGTGTGAAGATTGCTTCACTTTCCATTTGTATAAATGAATATTTTAGTGGTGCACTTTTCGATTACACTTTATAGTTTTTAAATCCAATATGTCATGCTTAACTCTTGCTGGCAAAAGTTGTCATATAAGACAAATTAGATGAATTCGAAATTCACTCATTTGTAATAGTTTGATCAAGATATGATTTCAGCAAGTGGTTAAAATTCTAATTTTCAGCTTTTTATTTGAAATATTCATGTTTTGTGGAAAAATTTGACTTTATTCATTGATTATTTGATGACTTTCACTAAATTTCAATATTTTTCACTGTCTATTCACTGAATTTCAATGTTCTTCATTGATTATTTGAATAATTTCACTGAATTTCTAAAAGAACGTCAAATGATGAAAAGTCAATTATTGAATATTAAACCACAAATCTTCACCTTTCCTGAAAAAACATATTTTTTGATGGAAATAAAAATCTAAAAATCACAAAGACAAATATGTTGTAGAATTTTCTCTACTTTGATAAGTAGATTAATAAATTACTTAATACACTAATGAATGTTTACTGTTGTAAACTCATTTAGTTTTGCATAATCAAAAAGTATAAAGACACAATTGTTATTTAGCGCTGCGCGACTGCGAGAGAAAAAACATTACAAATAATTTTTCGTAATACAATATATACGACCTCGCACAGTTGCAAATTAGAATACATACTTATTCCACTTTTTTTCTGTTTGTAAACACTTAAATTTTATTAGTAGAGATAACAACAATATTTTTACTTTATTCCTAGATATATATCTGTATGCGTTTGTGCGATTAGATATTGCCGATGAGACATTTCGCGTTAGTTAGTAATGAGTTCATCTTCACCACATCAAACGCATTGTGGTGAATATTTTTTTGTTCTTATAGGTGTGCACACAGCCTTAACCTCAAAATTGCACGAACCACACCAGCCAGATGTTCGATAGCTAATTAACAACAATAGAAAAAGCACATTTCGAACATCTTTATGTCACGAAAAGAGTAGAAACATTGAGCCAATGTGACATTTTTAGCAGGCCAGATATAAATCACGTTCGTTACCACATCAAATGCATTGACCGAACACGTCATGATGTATGTACATACACGTAGGTGCACTCATTAATAATTAATAGCGCTGCCGCCTTAACCCCAAAATTGCGACAATATACGATCGAAACACACCAGCCAGATGTTTGATAACTAATTAACAACAATAGGAAAACGAATTAATTTTGTCCGACTGGTCCGCTACATTAACACATAGATGAACGCATTAATACGAGACTGTCCTGAAAAGTTTCAAGAATTCTCGATATTTTAAGCAATTTTTGTAAAAAGGTACAAAATTCCGAAAGACGGAAATTAGGAAGACGTAAAAAATTGCTGAAATGTTTACATACGAGAGTGGCCTGAAAAGATTTGAGCTTTCTGGATGTTTTGGACAAAACTTCTATTTATTTCGCGTTTTCTTACCTTTATGGACTTATTTACGATTTTTTGACCTGCTTGTTTTTTTGCAAAAACATTACAAAAGACACGAATAGCCTATAAACATATTCTCAGAAATATCATTACTCGAAACTTTTGAAACCACCCTCGTATTTAACACCGCAGCAACCTTGACTTCGGGATATTTTATCTATATCTTCTATTTATTTTGCATTTTATAACTTTTTTTATTTTTCTATTTTTCAAAGGCGAAATATGTGGAAATAATGTGAAAATATGGAAATAAATCTATTAATGAAAAAAAATGCCAACATGCCCAGAAATCTTGCAACTTTTCCGCAAACCCTCGTATTTGCCACCGCAACATTCCTAACCGCAAGATTACGACTGTAACATCGAAACATATCAACCAGATGTTTGATAACTAATTAATAACAATAAAATAACGAATTAATTCGTTCGACTAGTGTGCTAGTAATGCGTTCATCAACACCTAGGTGGACGCATTAATACGAAGATGTCCTGAAAAGTTCGAATGTTTTGAATATTTTAGGCAATTTTTGTAATTATTTCGCATTTTCTTACTTTATTTATACGTCTATTTGCTCCGTTTTGCTTTTTATGCAAATTTTAAATATTTTACACGCAAAAAATGTGGAAAGAATGTGAAAATATGCGAATAAGTCTATTAAAGTGCAACTATTTCGCCAACCCTCATAGGTGGGCGCATTAATACAAGGGTGTCCTGAAAAGTTCAAACTTTTTGAATATTTTTTTGTAATTATTTCGCATTTTCTTACTTTATTTTCAAACTATTTGCTCTGTTTTGCTCTTTATGCAAATTTTAAACTTTTTTATACGCAAAAAATGTGGAAATATGTCTATTAAAATGAAACTTTTTCGCCAACTCTCGTATTTAACACCGCAACGGTCTTAACTATAATAAGATCGCAATATATTAACCAGATGTTTGACAGCTAATTTACAACAATATAGAAAAACAAATTAATTTCACGTATAAGTGCACTTCATACACACACACATCTTCTAACTATTGGCATAATAAAAACGTGGAGACATTGACACACATCGGACGTTGTCGTAATGTATAATACGCGCGCCAGCCACACAAAAGCATCATCATCATCATCTGGCATGATTCGTTTCCGGCGCGCGCGAACGGTATAATCTGCTTTTTGCAGAGTAACCAGCTAGACTCAATGTCGTTGATGTCGATGTGAAAAATTAATTGCGTCGTTGAAGACTCTCGCATTGAAATAGAGATGTGTGTGTGTGTGTAACTGTATTACTACGTTCACTAATTGGTTTTCATTCACAATCGAATCTTGTTTAATTATTCAGTTCGACTGTATAAAATGGACTCATTTTAGTTGAAAAATCAGGGACATTATTATAATGTATTGAAAAAACGTTTAATTACTTTTATCTAAAAGAGCAAAAAGTGCTATTTTTCGTACTTGTCCGTAATAATTTTAATTATTTACTAAATGGTTTTCGTTGACACTCGCAGCGCCTTTAATTATTCAAAGTGAATTTAAATATAGAAAATTTTCTTTAAAAATTAAGAAGATTTCTTATTTATTGAAATTTAACGTCTATTTTTTATATAGAACAGCAAAAGGTGCTCTTTTTCGTACTTGTACGTAATAATTTTAATTATTTACTAAATGGTTTTCGTTGACACTCACAGCGCCTTTAATTATTCAAAGTGAATTTAAATATAGAAAATTTTCTTTAAAAATTAAGAAGATTTCTTATTTATTGCAATTTAAACGTCTATTTTTTATATAGAACAGCACAAGGTGCTCTTTTTCGTATTTGTACGAAATAATTTTAAATATGCAGCTTAAAAATCATTTCAATTAATACATAATAGACTACTCTTTGTTTCTTATTAGCGTAGTTCATTGAATTTTCTAACCTCGAAAAGTAAAAAAATCATTTATGCACAACAATATTCAGTTTTTGCTCAAAAAGCAAGAATATTTTTTTAACTTTTCACTATTTTTAACATAGTTTTATTGTAATACGCAAATACTAGCATTCTGTAATCTAAAAAAGCAAAAATCTCAAAGTTTTTGTAGGAACCCTAATTATTTGACGTTAGAATAAAAATAATAGCCAAATTTAGTTAAAAAGGCATTTTATAGCATTAATAAAAATTGTCCAATTTCCTCACCTAATATATTAATATTTTTCATGATTTTGCGACAGCATTTTAAATGTTCTTACCACAAAATTTATGTATCAAGCATAATCTCTAAAAATATTTTATGATTTTTGTTATTGAAATAAACTACTTAATATCATGAAGTATTTTATTAAGTACTTCATGAAACGGTTCCAAACATTAAAACACTTAAAGCTACTTATAAAGAGTGTCTCATAAGCATTCTAATTAGAATTCTTAGATATTTGTACAAATTTCTATTTGAGCTAGCAGTATTGAAAATTCAATTCTCTGCCAGTAACAAAAAGTTTGCAAAAATTTTCGTCTGAAACATAAGATCATCTCATATGAATTCTAAATTATTATCTTAACCATTTCTTTTTAAGCTAGCAATATTAAATATAATATTTTCCGGCAAAAAATGAGTTATCAGAAATTTTGCTTTGAAACATATAACCTCGAATAATATATTTAAATTGTTCCAATAAAAATAAGACTATAAGACTATGTTTAAGTTTGAAAGTAAACGTACAACGTTGTGATAACAAAATTGTTAGCATCTGGTTAGAATAAAAGTCCCAAGGGAGTAGTCGAGAAAGCAAAACAGGAGAAGAAAAAAAACCTACCTAATGCCCGATTATTTTTAAACGACTTAAAAATAATAAGGTATAACCAGTTTAATCAATTTTCATAGCTCCCAGGGACAGATGAATTATTCATTAAGGAAATTATTTTTCAACATCTACGCTTTATAAATCAACAAAAATTTGCAACAAATTTGCCAGACCTGTAATCTATTCGTCAAAAAAAAAACCATTAAATTAACTCGTAAAAAATATATGATAACAACATTTGTTCTAGATGGCAATAAATCATTAATGTATCGAACATAACCTTCAAAAATATGATTTTCTTATTCTTAAAATAAACTACTTAACACCATTAAAATGGAATTAAGTGCGGCATGAAATTAGATTTACAAAACAAAATAAACAAGTTACTTAAAAATGGGATTCAATAATGTCGCCATATTGAAATTAATTATTTTTTAGTTGATCATAATCTAAAAAATTCATTGTAATTCAACTTTCCATTACTCTCTCTACTTG
>JARJDW010023522.1:0-12839 GCA_030264715.1 Adinopsis sp. GC000173 | reverse complement strand
AATTTTCATTAATTTTTTGCTTTTTTACTCGATTAAGTAGCAATTTTCACATTTTCCGTGAGTGAAATGGGTTTTGGAGTAGTAGAACAACAATTGCTGTATTTTCGAGTGCGCTCGCTGTGTTTGTTGGTTGGATGATGTTGCGTTTAACGAACCACATAGATAGCGTAAATCACGAAACGCGGCGTTAATTATGCCGCGTCCAATTAGGAACGTGTGAAATAAACCGTGTATAAAGCGCGTTTAATAAATAGGAAATGTGGATGTTTTAATAAGGCATTCGCGGCGCGGTGGGAAAGAGTCGCATTGTTCTGCTTATTAATAAGCGTGGCTTTTTATTCAAAAGCGTATGTGAAAAAATTTATAGATGGACAGGTAAAAATGAAGAAATTCTTGAATGGCTAACTGAATTTACCTTCTCGAGACATAGCAAGAGTTTGTAACAAACTATTTTACAATTTTTGTATCATTAATGGAAATATTTTTAAATTTAAGCAAATTATTGTTGAATAGTGATTCAGAATAATTCATTTCATCAATATTTTTGCTTATTTTACATTTTTTATTACTTTGTTGAAATACTAAGAAATTTAAATGTTGTTTACTTTACAAATCAGTTTTAAAATAGGTTTATTGATAATAAAAAAATATAAACCAACAAGATTATAAAAAATATTGCAAATTATTTTAGAAATTATTCTTTCAATTTATTAGTCTTTAAGTATTTCATTCACTAGTTTTAAATAATCTAAATTTTGAATCATTTTAAGCAATGTAGGTGCTGCATACCAATTTTGAAGACTGTCGCTATTTTGGTCGCACCATCACGTACATTGAAAGGGACACATTAATAACCATTCTGAAGATTAGGCAATTATATAAAAATTATAGATTGCTTATACCTTCTCCACCATTTAAACTAAGTATACAATTTTAGCTGAATTGTTAAATAGTTAGCTATACTTAAGAGAATTTGAAAAACATGTCAAAATTTAATGTTGCAAATAAGTATGCCGTCCAATTCTAGCTCAAAAATACATTTTTATTATTATATGTGAGAAAAAGCCACGTTGTGTTTTATTCATAAGCAATCGTATATATACTTTTTATTCCAAAGCGTATGTGAAAAATGTTAATTCATAGTGCGGACATCATTCAAAAATTGTTTTTTTTTTCGTTGATCTAACCAAGTAGCAAGGTAAAAAAATAGCAATTACCATTACTAAATTGAAATAAACAACAATGCTGATTATGTTATTAAAGAGCAATCAACATTTGCAAAATAACAACATAAATGGGATGATTATGTTTGACAAAATCTTTGCATGTTTTATTATTTTTGTTATGTTAGAAAAAAAAACATATTTTATTTTCGATAAGCACATTATGCAAAACCGAGTAAAAGTAGCTGATTGCGCCAATAAATTATTTATAATTTTATTGCAGATATTTTTCGTAAAAAATACACGGAATTTATGTGTTTTGGTATCGTAATTATTTACAGCTCAATAAATAATGCAATCTCGTGCATTGGATTGGAGGTGGAAGGTGGATTTTTTCTTTATTCCGTGCGTTTGTGTTTGTGTCGAGGAATGCAACAGATACAGAGTGTAATTGCAAGGGATATAATTATGTAATTTGCCAGTTCGTCGGACGAACAATGCAAATTCATCTAATCAATCCGTTAATCAGCTGGGAAAATGTTTAATTCAATTGTTTTATTGCGCTGCAAACGCATCAAGAATGCAATCCAATGAATTAAATTAATAGGAAATGATGGAATTGATAGTGTTTTGTGTGTATAAAGAGTTTTATTCTCCAAATTTATAGTTTTAAATTATTAAAAATCGTAAAATTTCTTAATAGTTGTGAACAAAACATGTTAATTTTATAATGATAACTAATTTATACTATATATGGTTGAAAGCTAAATTTTGAAATGCATCTATTGAAAAAGAAAGTAATAAGCGCTTTATGTCTTCTTTTGCTTGCTTTTTGTTAGAGAATGTACGGTTTTTGTCATTAAATTATAGGGCAAAGTATAAAGATCTGTTATGTTTTTAATGTGTGTAAAAAAACTATATGTCTTATATAGCAGGTGGGAAGACTTTTGTTCCATTTTTTGAGGGGGAAAAATTGTCCACTGTAAACATTTCTATTAAGCGTAGTAATATATTTATGTAAAAAGTATGATAAAATACAATATCTACATTTTTTACTTAAAATACAATGTAAGTGTTTTAAGAATTGCGAAAAGTTGATAATAATTTATTCAAATAAATTTTAAAACAAATTTGCAGCAATACAACTATTTTTTAATAAAAATTGCGACAAATTCTGAAACAAAGAAGTAAGTAAAGAAATTGTGATAAAAATGTTTAAAAATCATTAAAACTTTTATATAACAATCAATAAATAAAATATCGACTTTGAATTATACTATTCTTTTGTCACCACATAAATTGCTTTTAATAAAATGTTTTTGTAAATTCTAAACTAAAATAAGCAAATTATAAACTTGTCTCCTACTATATAAAGCAATTGTTGAGAAAATGTCAAAAAATCAGTACAGTTAGTCAACTTTTATCTAAAAATAAAAGATATTTTGTAAAAATCTTACTCCACACGTCACGTTGCATTATTCCATTGTCTACCTACAAATATTATTAAGTTTTTTTAATGAAAAATTGTGGTAAATTTTAAAATAAATAAGCAAATAATAAGATTGTGTAAAATAATTTTTAAATAATATCATGAATCACTATAACCAGTCTAAAAAATGATTTAAAAAAATCTTATTAAAAACTACACTCCTAATGTGTGTGTTAGTTGCAATGTTCCTTTCTCTACTTAGGTATATATAAATATCACTCCTATTTGTTTCCTTCTTTTTGTATCATATCGTGCATTTTTATATTTATTAAAATGTGGGAGATTTTTATGTCTCATCCTGTATATTGCATTTTATGGCTCACTTAAATTCTCGTCGTTAATATAAGAGAAATAATTGTGGTTTAAGTTTGTATTTCGTCTTTCAATATATGTATATATAAATTTTATCGTTGAGAATACCAATTTTCTCGTAAATTATACTTTTGTCGGGTTAATAAAAAAAAAAAAACTGGCACCCAAAAACGTATGTATGCGTAATTTAACAAATGTCCCAATTTTTATGTTACGGGCAATGCCTTAATTACGACAGGTTTATTACACACACTCACAGAGAAAAAATAGTATTTTAGCGTTATTAATTGGTTAATTTATTATGCTTGCCCAAAAAATCTGTACATTTCTAATTTTTGTGTAACGAACAATGAATGCTTTTTGCGCAATTCCGAGCGAGCTATCGTCGAAAAGTACAGAGTTTCATCGCCATGAGATAAAAAGAAAGTTAACGTTGTTGCGTTGCGTTTAGTTTGCCCGCACGACCTTTAACCATTTTTTTTGTTCTTGTTGTTTGGTGTTGTTGCTTTTGATTCAACATTTTCACTATATAGCAAACACAAATAGAAATATGCCGCACCAATGGTGGCAACCTGTTTTTCGCCGTGTGGAAAACCACCAGCGCTGCCTGTATCACTCCACCAATGAGTCATTTGCTATTTGTTGTTGTTGTTGCTGGCTTTTTTTCGGTCACGTGTCCGTCCATTTAGTATAGTGTATAGCTTATAATGCTATACTTGTTCGATGAGTTGTTGAGAATTGAATTGCGCGAAGGCAACGAAACGGGAAAATCGCAAACCGCAGAAATTGCTTTAGGTGTCTGCGCGTTGAATGGAAACACATTTCGCATTGAACGTTGAACGCGCTATTATTGTTTGGCGCATTCCATCGCATGGCTTTGAAAATGCACAAATTGAGCTTGCATGAAAAATAACATCGGGCATTAAAGAGGTACTCAAACGAGAAAACGCTATGAACGAAATAATTTAATAATATTAAAAATAGCGTTGCGCGTTGTTGTTGTTAAAATTCATCATCTACCCGGTAAAAAATTATGATAATTAATCATCTTGCTTAGGCATATATCATCATATATTCATTACGGTTCCCTTCAACCAAAAATCTACAATCAAATTCGTTTTACGTCCGCTTGTTTTTATAGCCAGAGTGTAATAACGCTGAATGAAAGTGAAACGCGAGATCTAATCGAATCACATCTGGCGTGATAGCAATCTAAATTGTGATTAAAAATTCCTGTCTTGTTGCGCTGCAACGCTGGACGAACGGACGGTAATGTGCACTCGGATTCTTATCACAATCACGTAACGAGATTGATTTATTTTATGATGATTTTTGGTTGTTCATCTGAATCAAATCGGTATTACAAAATTAGTAACGTACAAGTACAAGCAATCATTTCGTTGGTGAAGGGAAGGAAAAGTTGCTACATAAAGTTTAAAAAAATAGTTTTATAATTTATGAATCATGAATCTGCATAAAAATATTTCTCATCCATTGTTATTTAGCAAGTTCTGTATCAATCCCCTTGCTTTATTAGGCTTTTGGAGTCTATAATTTTTTATTTTAAAGTAATTAAGTATCATCGCAAATTGAAACGCTTTACGTACTAGTAAAGCATCGCAAGTCAATCATAAATCTTATTTAAATAAACTTCTTTTCAGTTTTTTTTTTAATTTTTGAAACTTTTTGTTGCTACAATTTGGAGCCTTACAATTAAAACAACAAACAAGTTGTTTGACTCTCACAATAATTAATTAATTACAAAATATTTTTGGCCCAAGCAGAAAAAATCTGAATAAAGAACTTTGGTCGTCAAAATTGTTTGACTTTGACCACTGTTTTTCAATATTTTTTTATAGAACCTTTTATACTCTGGATTTCTTCATTTTAACGTAGGTAGGTAATTAAAATTAATTGCAAATTGTAACTCATTGCATGTCAGAATCGCAAATTACTTATATTTTATTTCTATAATTTTATTGCAGGTTTTTATACTTTGAAACAACTTTTTGCTATACCTAGTAAATAGGTTGTTATGGAATTGAAGCAACAAAATGGCTATTTGAGTCAAAAAGTATTTACTTTGACTCATTTCTGTTTAAATTTTAAATAATCTTTATTAGTTTAAAGTTTAATTAATGATGTCTTATAGTTTTAGTAAACTTAATTCAATTTTTTGCACTTTGATACAACTCTTTGCTATAGGTTAAGAATGTTATAATTGAACTGAAACAACAAAAAAGTTCTTTGATTTTCTAAAATTAAAATTAACTTTAAAATATTGCTCATCAAAATTATTTAACACTTTCTCTACTTTCACGCCCCCTTTTTCTTCAATCTAGATATCATTTTTTACTTTAACGTAATTAAAATTCATGGTAAATTGAAACTGATTCCATGCCAGAATCGTAAATTAAGCATAAATTTTACTCAAATCAAATTTAATGCAGTTTTTTGTTCTTTGTATAACAACTTTTTGTTTCGTTGAAATTTTATCAAATTGAAACGACAAAAAAGTTGTTTGACTCACGATAATTATCTTCAATAAATGTAAGAATTGAGNCAAATCGAATTGAATGCAGTTTTTTGTTCTTTGTATAACAACTTTTTGTTTCGTTGAAATTTTATCAAATTGAAACGACAAAAAAGTTGTTTGACTCACGATAATTATCTTCAATAAATGGAAGAATTGAGGTTTTTGAGGTTATTTTTTCCATGCGCTGTATTTCTCGAGTAATTTGTATGCAGTTTTTACTATGATATTGCGTCATGCTGGAATCAATTTCAATTTAAACAAATTTAGTGTTTTGCTACAATGTATTAACGTGAAACTTGTTCAACGAGTAACAAATGCCTACTCTAGAAATAAAAATGAGGTTAAAGGTTGGATTTTTGCATTCTTGTGGAGGTTTTTATGGAATATTTACTAAAACAATTTTAATTGGCATATTTCACCTAGCTAAAAAGTGAAAACTTGTTTAAATATACCTCTATTTTTAATTAAAATTTATTGCAAATTGTAACTCACAGCACGTCAAATTCAATAAAATTATTCGTTTTTTTTGCTAATAATTTACGTAACTTTTAATGTGGCGATTTGGTGAGACATGGCAATAAACAAATCGTAAGTTAACGTCAAGCGTTTTAAACGTCACTACAACTAGAACTCTAATCTAACAAAATGAGAATAAAAAATTCCGGTCGTGTTCTAATCGATTGCATTCATCCAAGCCACGTCCGCACATTTTTCGACAACAGTGCAACCAACCAACCGACTAAACAACGCGCCCATATCGTGAGAACAACGCGCGGCCACGAACAATAATCGGGACGTCCACGTCGAGACGACGACTTGTGCCACGTTGTTGTTGCACGCCACTGCACCGTCCGTCCATCCATCGCACCGGCACCGGGCATTATTCAGCCGAGCATGGTGTGTAATTTAGTACGCGAGATGGTCTATGTGAAAGGAATGCGCGCCGCGCAGATGCTATATCGGTGGTGCGCTAGTAAATGGCCGTTGTTGTGCGGCATCAGCCGCGCACGACTGCACACACAAAGAATCGACGACGACGACGATGACCAGGACGACACGGGCGCCGTTGTTGCTACGATGCGACCGCAAATTATACACGCTGCCGAAAAATGCACCGCACTCCAATATTCCATTGTTATGCGTATACAAGATAATTGCAATGGGCCTTTCTCAACCAACCCAACATGCCGGGGCCAAACACCATGCATTTTTCAAAAAGAAATCTTTTATATATTCAATTGTCAGTGCAGAATTGTTGCTACGTTCGCATAGATAGAAAAAATACCCAGCGCTCGGCCAAACGTTTGCGTGTCTCTACTTCGTTTCGTAATTAATGAAGTCAAAATAATGAAGTTTCGTACGGTATAATTATTTAATGATACATTATTAAAAACGTCACGACGTGTTCGTTCAACAATTGCGACCTGCGAGAGTTAAGAAGAGCTATCGGGTATATGGATTAGGTTTAGCAACAACCTGAACGCCGCCATGTATTAATAATATATGAAATCGCAAAAACATTCCGATCGTAACAGTAATATGATAAAAGCGCCAATGTTTATAGTAAGCTGAGACAATAATAATGCTATATGCTAGTGCTACTACATTTTCATGCCAGTCATAATTCGCCAATTTAATAAACTATTTACATTTTTCATGTGTGTGTGTAGATTGATACGTAATACAACAACGATGGCGAAAGTTACGTTACGCCGCCGTCACTTTAAACGTTTGAAACAATGCTCTTAATTTTCAATTTGCAATTGTTTAAAGAGCCTCACCTCCGTTAAATTCACGAAAATATAGAATCAGCAAGTGTACTCGATTTCCAGTTAATTTGCTGCAAACGATATCAAGTAAGTGAAATCATCAACACAATATGCCACTGAATTTTGAATATAAAAGCAATTTATAATTCGTCAACTTGATAAACAATTTACATTTTTTCGTTGTGCATTATAACACACGTAATATACAACAACAACAACAATATATATATATATATTGAAGGTTATATTACTCTATCACTGTAATTTAGCGCTAATTACACAAACGAAAATCGTTTCCTCATTGAATTACAATTTCGTACACGAGCAAAAAGCTATACCAGCGAGTGAACGAGCAACGAGCGAGCGCGAGCGTTTTTTTTGCTGCGCTGCCTGCTCTCTTGCAGCAGCATCAAAAACCCGAACTGGTTTTCTTTCGCCGCCGCTTTCTTCCAACTCGCAGAGCATTTTATTCGCGGCGTGGAAATAGTAATTTGGCAGCCTTGAAGCAGGCGCACCATGAGCGCAATTCGTGAAAATATAGTGTGTCGTTGGCGTATATACGTACCAATGTAGGCGTTTTTCGCCTGGCAATAAAACAATTGATAATTTTCCGCACGTCACTTCGTGTGTGTGTGTTGTATGTATATGAGTGTGTGTGTGTGTTGTTATAGTGTGGTTTCGTTTCATATGTATGAGCGCTTTATCAAATAATTATACAGGTACCACCTTTGCGCGCCGATTATCCCGGGGAGCCGTTTCCGCTGATAGCATACCACCTTTGTTGAGGTACAGTTACGTTCGTCGAACTGAGGAGCGAACGCCGTCCGACACTTGATTGCAACGTTTCGTTTTTTACATTCACACCGCACGCACCACATCGAATCGTCGACGTCACCACCAACCATCATGGAGAGCGAGCGATCTGACGATCGCGTTGCGTCGATCACAAAATGTAGTATATAGATGGTAGGTAAGTTGTTCGATTGAGCAGCGACTCGACGCTGTGGATGGCACTCAAAGACCACGGGGCTGGCAAATATGAACCCGTGAATTCTTCCAGTGCCATTCGCAGGTGAGCCGAAGTTGAAGTTGAACGAGGAGAGCAAGCGCACGCCACCGCGCCGCGCCACCGACTGACACCGCTCGTGGGCACACCGCAACAGGTAGATGGTCTCCCTTCCCCGTCCAGCGCGGACGTTGCACCTGTACCCGCTACGATGACTAATAGCGCGCACCGGCTCGGAACACTACCAACGCCAGCCACGTTACCGTAACCTTTGCACGAAATTGTTCTATGTTTATTACATTTATATGCTCTGCCATCGTGCAGGTGAGCATACGATGGACGGCCCTTCCACACCGTCCCACCCGAAAATCTCGCTCATGCTGAACTAGGAGGAAAAAGCGGGTTGCTCGGATTGATGGCATCGCATTGTGCTGGGAAACGATGGTTTTCTTTGTTTTGCGTTCGGAGCGCCCCACTTCGCAACATTTCGAATCGACGACGATTAAAACGTCATAAGTGGTGCGCGCTGGCGTCATCAGCTGGTGGTAATGACAATGTTGTGCGCAGCGTCCGGATTTCAATTGGCGTGATTTCGACGACTTTCCGGAACCACGACAATATTCATATACTATTATTCACAAAGCATACCACACTCATTTGTGCTTCCTTTCAATCATATTCTTTTACAAAATTTCCAAAAAGGAAAATTTACTAAATTTATCATAAATTGTAACTATGCCTACTGTAATTTTTTCACTCTGGTACCACGACAATATTGATACAATATTATCTACAAAGCACACACTCATTCCTGCTTCCTTTCATCGTTTTTCCAACAAAAAAACGCTCAAACTTTCATTCATACTTCATTCCACAAATTTGCAAGAAAAAAGACTTACTAATTTTATTATAAATTGTAAATATTTATACTATCAATATTAAAATCTACTCAATTTTTCGCTCTGATACCACAATAATATTGATACACTATTATTCACTATACACTCATCGCTGCTTCCTTGGAGCATTTTTCTAACAAAAAAATCAGACTTTCATTCATACTCTTCCACAAATTTGCAAAAAAAGAAAATTTACTGTATTTATTATAAATTGTAAGTAATTACCTACTACAAATATCAAAATCTACTTATTTTTTCACTCTGGTGCCACAACAACATTGATACACTTATTCACAAACACTATACACTCATTGCTGCTTCCTTTGAGCATTTTTCTAACAAAAAACTCAGACTTTCATTCATACTCTTCCACAAATTTGCAAAAAAAGAAGATTTACTAAATCTGTTATAAATTGTAAGTACTTATCTACTGTAAATATCAAAATTTACTTAATTTTTCACTCGGATACCATAACAAAGCGCTACATACTCATTGCTGTTCCGTTTTAGATTTTTCAAACAAACAACTTAGATTTTCATTTATACTTTCCACCATTTTCAGATTAGCAAAAAAATAAAATTCTCTAATTCTGTTATAAATTCTTCCTACTATAATTTTCAAAATCTACTTATTTTTCAACTCAACTGCAACAACAACTATTATTCCCAAAGCACTACAGTCATTGTTGTTTCCTTTTAAATTTTCCTAATAAAAAAATACTGACACTTCCGATTTGCAAATAAAGATAATTATATAATTATATTACAAATTCCACCACACAGTATAAATAACAAAATCTACTTAATTTTTCACTTCAAGTGAAAACTATTTAATAGGTATAGCTAATTTGCGTTAATGTTCTTTGAATTGATACCCGCTGCTCGAACAACAACAGCGACAACGACAACGATGACAAAGAGCATTTCCTATACATTACATGTATAAAGACGTTGGATTGGAATTTTTCAATTTCGCCGAACGTTTTACGTTTTATTGCTGCGAAAAATCGCCGCTAATGCAGAATGAGACGTGCTAAAGATGCTGAATTTCGTTGCATTGCATCTTAACTGTAAACTAGTTGTAAAAATCGCTGAATTACTATTGTATATACGATTATTTATTCGTCCATTGAAATGGCATTTTCAAATTATTGATAGATAATCGATTAGGCAGATGCCAACGGCACGCTTTCTAATTAAATGCAATAGATATACACAATATAAATTAAATTACGCAAAACGAATATGCAGCAATATAATATTAATTAAAGTAATATCAATTAATTGAATATACAAATTATTTAATTTTAATGTTGTTTAACAACAATTAAGAGTAATTTGTTTTCGATGTGAGTTAATATAGAATATATGCTAATGGGATAAAATTTCCTGAATAAATTAGAACGTTCCATGTCATTCAAACGAACTGATGCAATATATCATGTTGAATCATAATACAACAAATAAAATGTAATGTAAACTAGTTAGTATTTTGAAACAAAAAGTGGAGAAAATTTGATTTTAAGTAAAAAATTGGGTTCATCGTAGCGGTAAGAAAGTTAAATGAAATTTTACTATATTTGCGTGGCACTTTGGTGGAAATTCTATTAAAACTAAATTAAATTAGAAAAATATATTTTATTTTTAAAATAAGCTTTGTAAAATAAATCAATTTGAATAAAATTATACGAAGAAACATTGTTTGAAACAAATTGATTAAAATTGGAGAAAATCCATTTAAATAAGATGGTGAAATATTCCTGGAATTTTTCTAAATCTCTCGTTTACGAAATTCATACAAATTTAACAAAATTATTTAAGAACGCCTAGAATTTAAGCCAATTTTTATTGTAATCGCAAAATTTCACTTAAATTGTGTAAGAATTTCTATTAATTTTCTTTAATTTCTCATTTAAAAAGTAAAAATGCATTTAATGTTGATAAAATTAAGTTATTATGTAATTAAGTCAAGGGATATAAAATGTTCTTCTCCCAAAAATTTTCATTTAAGGATTTTTATAATGGCAGAATAAAATTTTATATGAATATAACGTTAAATAATTTAAAAAAAATCCCCAGAATTAGAATTATTAAAAAAGGAATTTTTTTAGTGATATAATTTTCGCTTCTTTTTTTCAGTAAAGTACAATAATTAATAATGAATTTAGAAAAATTGTAGAATATTAAAATTAGTTTAGTTTTATGGTAAGCATTTCCATAAAACTTCCATTCCATTCATTCATTTTAAGATAACGCAGTACATACATTAAGTATGAATACAACAGAGTGAGCTATGTATTTTCAAATTTACACGATTTTTATCGAATTTTCGCTTAATTTAGCGTTACTAATTTATTAAATTGGACAGGTAGGTACCTCAAGCAGAAACAGGTGAAAATTGCGCCCAAAAAGTGTATTTTCACATCCTCAATGGCAGGTGTGGTATATTTATGAAATTTCGTATGGATTTTGTGTTAGAAAAGTATGATGTTCAACTATTATTCTTGCAATTAAACCATAGCAAATGTTTTATTTATTTGCGAGGAAATAGGATATAATAATAATAATATTCAATAAAATGACTAAAGTATTAATTACACAAATAGGGGAGTAATTGACCGTTGAAAATTGCATTTTAAATATCATTCGTTTCGTTTTCGTTAATTATCAACAACATTGTAATGTTCATCTAGTGCCTATTTTCATTCCACTCGAAATAATTATAATATTCTAAAAAGAATAAATCATCTTTAAATTACTTATAAAGTTAATGATGTGAATGGCTGATGGTGGCTGCACATGCTCGAAATTTTCATTCTTTCTTGATAAAATTTAAATATCTAATTACATACTTGAGTTTTTAATTTTTTTATTATTTCAAATAGGTAAGGTAAATGCGTGTGGGCTTATCGCTAATACAGTTTTTTTCCATCAATTTCCACTTGATTCATCATCATTGACGCTGATAAAAATATTTACAATGTGAGTAAAAGTATGAATGGTTGATAATCCAATAAAGCGGCTAAACAAAAAAAGTGAGTAATCAATTTATGTTTTTCGTACAAATTATTAAAAACAACTAAGTTTAGCTGCAATTAGATCCATTCTCGCATTCTTTGGTCTGCCTTTTCTTAGTTTTTCACAAGGACTGGACCAAATATTCTGTTTGACAACCGAGATAAGATAAGTTTTCTCGTCGGACGCTAAATTCACTAGATTATCAATAAATTAATTAATTAATTTCACTATCATAAACTTTCCTGGAAAAGGCACTAAGTCTAAACAATTATCATTTTATCTTTACGTTCTTATTTACATCTCGTCATTTTTAGTGCAAAAATTCTTCAAAAATAATAAAATAATTAAATTTATTTTTATAATTATATGTAAAATCTAAATAAAATATTCAAAAGAAAGAAAAGCAACTAGGTTTCGTCGCAATTAGTTCCATTTTTGCATTGTTTGGTCTGCCTTTTCTTAGTTTTTCACAAGGACTAGACCTAATATTCTGTTTGAGAACCGAGATAAGATAAGTTTTCTTGTCGGATGCTAAATTCACTGAATTATCAATGAATTAATTAATTAATTTCAATATCATAAACCTTCCTGGAAAAAGCACTAAGTCTAAACAATCATCATTTTATCTTATTTCTTATTTACATCTC